>JALAJA010000183.1:0-70213 GCA_023376005.1 Doryteuthis pealeii | reverse complement strand
GATAATAAATGAACATGTGAATTTGAGAGAGAGAAAAGAGAGAGAGAGACATTAAATTGGTATAAGGGGTTAATTTAGGGATACAATCTGCAGTGTGGGAGGGTAAATGAGTATACAAATAAGTGATCGGTTTCTACGTGTGAGAAGTATATCCTCATTGGGGATCCAAGTGGATTACATAAAGTAAGGCCAACCTTAAACTTTGCAATACCATTATCCTCACTATTATAATGTACTATTGAGTTTTTTTAAAAAGCAAAAACACAGGCATGAAACGTTAATTTCCTTGTGAACATAATTTGGCAAGTAGAATTTTGAAAAGTTGTTTTTTCGTTTTTTTTACATCCCCCTCCATCCTCAAACTGTCCTTATTTATGGCAAATAAATGTGAATTCTTAAAAAAAAAAATCAGGTATTTTAGATGTGTTAAGTTTTTTTTTTTCAGCTAAGCTTCCGTACTTTTTTTTCCAGAATAATATTGTAAATTCAAAACCATTCTTTAATATTAAGTGCAACCATACAGGCCTTTAAATATACAAGTTGGGTCTGAAAACGGAAGAAAGATTGCCTTTCTCACAATTCAATTAAACAATTTGCTTTGAAACATCATCTTATACATTCAACAGAGCCCCCAACCCAATAATAGAAAGTCTTTTAAGGTTTTGGTGTTTACAGAATCTCAAATAAGCGTATTTTTTAAAATTCTTCTTCGTCTGATCTTTCAGGATACAGTACTGTTTAGAGGTTCCTCGCAGCCTTTTTTAAGTCATGGAGTTTAGAGAAATCGCATTCATTGAAATTTTATATTTACGCTTGTTTAGTTATGTCTTTTTACACAGGCATATTTGATATAACTATCGAATACAAATAATTTAAGTTTGTATGGTTTCACAGTATTTTTGTACAATAACTGATATTGTATGGTTTTCAATTAATTAATTTATATTTAATAATATTTACATAGCTTTCAAGTAATGATAATAATAATCCCGAGTAAACAATTAGGGCTTCAAGTAAATATTGATAATAAACAATTTTCATTATATATGAAGAAATTCCTATAGTAATCTTTAATATCTATTGAAATGTTTATATCAATATTTTACTTGAAGCCCTAATTGTTTACTCGGGATTATTATTATCATTACTTGAAAAATATGTAAATTTATTAAATATAAATTAATTAATTGAAAACCATACAATTTCAGTATTGTACAAAATACGTGAAACCATACAACTAAATTATTTGTATACGATAGTTATATCAAATATGCCTGTGTAAAAAGACATAACTAAACAAGCGTAAATATAAAATTTCAATGAATGCGATTCTCTAACTCCATGACTTAAAAAGGCTGCGAGGACCTCTAAACAGTACTGTATCCTGAAAGATCAGACGATAGAAGAAATTTAAAAAATACGCTATGAGATCTGTACACAAAACCTTAAAGACTTCTATTATTGGGTGGGGGCTCTGTGAATTGTATAAGATGATGTTTCAAAGGAAATGTGTTTTAATTGAATTGTGAGAAAAGCAATCTTTTCTTCCGTTTCAGACCCAACTTGTATATTTAAAGCCTGTATGGTTGCACTTAAATATTTTAAGAATGGTTGAATTTACAAATATTAATTCTGGAAAAAAAAGTACGGAAGCTTAGCTGAAAAAAAACTTAACACATCTAAAAAATACCTGATTTTTTTTTTAAGAATTCACATTTATTTGCCATAAATAAGACAGTTTGAGGATGGGGGATGTAAAAAAAACGAAAAAACAACTTTCAAAATTCTACTTGCCAAATATGTCACAAGGAATTAACGTTTCATGCCTGTGTTTTTGCTTTAAAAAACTCAATAGTACATAATTAGTGAGGATAATGGTATGCAAAGTTTAAGGTTGGCCTTACTTTATGTAATCCACTTGATCCCCAATGAGGATATACTTCTCACACGTAGAAACCGATCACTTATTTGTATACTCCATTTACCCTCCCACACTGCAGATTGTATCCCTAAATTAACCCCTTATATCCAATTAATGTCTCTCTCTCTCTTTCTCTCTCTCAAATTCACATGTTCATTTATTATCCAGAAACCATATATACTCATGTATTGGTCGATTTGTTGAAGACCTAAATTTTAGGCAAAAATGAAAATAAAAATGAGTAATAAGTTTGAAATTCCAAAATAATGGAAGAACTAGACGCAACCCTTGGCATAAAAAATTCATAAATTAATGATTTCATTACTAAAAATCCCAAGGGTCGACCTATATACGAGATCGACTTATACACGAGTATATAGGTATATTAAGGCTTTCTTTTTCTTTTTTTTTTAATCAGAAGGTTCCTCAGTCTGACACAAGGCTATGACCAGTGAATTATTTTAACCCACAGGCTAGTCCATGTCACTTTAATCCAGGTGCTCGTTATAGTTTATAAAGTAGTATCCTCCTTTCCGTTATCTGGTGTCTCTTCTTTTAAAAAAAAATTCCGGGTATTTCTTTTTTTTTTTTTTTTTCTTTTTTTTAATTTATTATATATATTTTTTTTTTTCTTTGTTGATCTTGGAGTAGTCAGATTCACATTTTTTTTTTTGTATTTTTTTTTCCTTTTTTTAAATAAGCAAGTTGTATGTTGCCTGTCCATCCCAAACTGGTAGACATAAATCAAGATTTCTTTTTATATATTTTTACACTATGCCTTCTGTATATGATTCTTCTGCGGCTTCGTCTTCTGTTTCACAGTCTTCGGGTGGATGCAGTCCGTGTACAGGGTAACCTGCACCCCACGGTTGATGCTGACTGCAGGAAAAAGACTCCCTGTAGATCAGTAAAGGCGATGGGACCATGAGGTCTGCTATTCACAAAGTAACTTAAAGTGCGTGTTGGGTCACTGAGGTCGAGCAAGACGCCTACAACATTGCCTTGCCTAATTCCTCCCTCTGTACGATTTGAATGATTATCACAATGGTAAAACCAACTTCGTTGATCATCTATATACATACTCCAACCTTTGTCATCTTTTCCTGCAAAAGAGAAAGAAAAGAAAATTAGTTATCTTGTAAAATTCATTGATTCAAAAAATCCTTTCAACACAATTTAAAACCAGGGATCATTTATAAAAGAAAAGTTAGCTTTTACCGGTTTTTAATGCAGTTCTTCTATAGGAAGAAATGTGTGTGTTAACACACCTATGCTAACATGAAAATATCTTCACCTCGTAATTTCTCTATCTTCATATCTTTTTCTTCATCTTTCTCATAATCTCGCTTCACTTGTAATTTGTGTCTATCTTCATATCTCAGCTCTCTCCTTTCTCTCTCTCTTTTCTCTCTCTCTTTTCTCTCTCTCTCTCTCTCTTTCTCTCTCTCTCTCTCTCTCTCTCTCCTCTCTTCACCGGTTCTTGCTAGATCACGAGGTTAAGCAGCGATGAGCCTGTTCAATCTTGAATTGCGTGAATACAGCAGGTACCGTAAGCAACCTGAATCAAATGACTTGATTCGGCATTAAATGACCCGAAAGGGGTGATCTGCCGTAAAACGACCAACCCCCCTCTCTCTCTCATATATATATGGCATATCATCCTTCGTGGGTTAATGCTAAAACCATCCTAGTAAAAAAAAGCAGTTGTGATACTATTTAACTCATATCTGGAGGGATAAGGAGGTTTATATATTTCCCAAATGTATTTGTCTGAAAGTGAACGTAAAAACGCAACTGAAGTTCGAACTCGCTTACTATGATGTTGCCCCAAGGACATTAGCGTTGAGCTATTTTACTTCAAGATAGTTTCAAGGTGCATTTCCCAACGGTAGATATTTTCCCAACCCGTTCAACATTAACAGGTACTACCACTCCGGGTCAAAGTGGACCAGGGAGCAATGGTGATGAAGTGGTGCTCCACATTCCCCAAACCTCACAATCAGATAGTTTAACGTCATTCCCAGGACATGTAGACCCTCAGTCACCGCCTTCTAGCACCCATATGATTAAAAGGGGTTGGGGCTTGTCATAAGGGCAATAGGGTTGGTAAAATCGTATAGGTGCTAGGGCTTGAAGTGACCAGCCGATTGATGGGAGGGGGCCTCTCCGACCGCCTGTCTAGCCCAAGATAGAGCGAAAGTGGAGTATTGCAAGTCATGAACTGCTCATCCACCTGGGCTCTATCCTTAAGCATCACCGATCGCCACCCACGGCCAACAGGTGACCCTATTGGGGGAGTCTTACCCCTCTGCAGAGGTGCAGTCGGTGCATTCTAACGCCCCAGCTGACAGGGCGGCCAAGGGTATTAGCGCAAGGTGAAATAGAAACAGACTCGTATTGCGTTTGAACTCTGATCGAGGATTCTATTTCTTACGATGATACCCGTTATGTCAGGCGCAACTGAATTCACCGCAATTCGACCTTTCGCTGAACTTAAGCTTTGTACCACCTGCTAAACACTTTTGACATAGGAAACTTTGTCAAAAGCTCTTAAAAGCAACAATAAATGTAAGACTTGGCTTCTCCATTAGTGGAAATAACTTTTATATTCTTGTCATTGCCGCCATTAAGCAGCATATTTATAGACACATGTCAAATCTTTCCATATTCCTACGAAATCTACCTCGGCCGCATTACATCTCTACACGACCTTCGGAGATTTAGTTGCAACCTGACACGTCCTGCTGGGGGTACTATCTTCTTTGCTGTATTAAATGCACATCTAAAATACGCCCGCCTGACAGATAATGATGGGTTTTCCCCCCTCCGTCAGTCCAAAATTTATGGGCTGAAGGGGAGGGGATGATAACAAATGCAGTTTGTAACTTTCTATAAAAATCTTTTATGCATGTAAATCCTTTTCGTACTTATTTTTCTATCTTCGAAGTATGGGACTCCCGTTATTACGGCATTTATTTAGAAATGGTTTCTGTTCCGAAAAGGGGAGTATCCGTGGCGTAATGGATAACGCGCTGGACAACATCGTCGGGCTGAGGTCTAATGTGGAAAACTAGTTTTTAAGTTATGTAGATAAAACAAAGAAAGAATAAAAGAAACGTTGATTGGTTCTAGGCATGAAACAAAAAATAATAGAAACGTTGAGGTGATTGGTTTTAGGCATGTTAACTCTTGTTGGTTTAATTGATTGATTTCAACCCATCTAAATGTATTTTATGCCTAGAGGTTAGGGAATCTCGTTCATTGTTCACTCATATATACATTTTTGCAGGAAGCGCGTGGTGTAGTGGTTAAAGTCATGGGAAATGGATTCGTCGCCACGAGTTCAAATCCTGGACGTTGCATTTCACTTAGCGCTAATACCCTTGAGAAAGGTATGAATCCTACTCTCTCTCCAGCTATGAGTAAATAGTAGGGCAGACTGGGCTCTTTAACCTTGGTTAGGCAACCGGTCTAGGAGAAGGAAAACTCTGAATTCAAACCTGTTGAACTCCGCTTAAGAAATTGACCTTGTGTCATATCCAGCTCGTGCGGAGGGGTTGGTAAATATATATATATATACATTTTTGTGTAGTTCTTTGAGATTTATTTTTTGGTAGAGGTGGTTGTACACAGTCCTATCGAACATAAATCATTTTAAACATATCTTATTTTATTAACCCTAACAGGTACTACCATTCCGGGTCAGAAGGAATTTGGTAGTGATAGCAATGTGTTGCATACCTCTTTACCGGCACTAAATATCTATGTTATATACTTCTCTTTCTTCTTACTCTGTCGTCTACTCTTATGGCCGGCTTTGCTTCTTCTACAGGTCTGGTCTCTGTTGCTAGGGATTACTTGTTATCAGAAGCCCTGTGCTATTGTTAGCTTTTAGTAATAGCAACAATACTTCGATTTACGATGATGTTACTTTATTCCATAAACCCCCAGACCAGACAATGCGCGCGGATACTTACATCTTGCTAGCTTGGCTTCTAACTCCTAACTGTCTAACTGACTTGCCTATCTCTTCAACCTGAAGGGGCTTTCTATCGGGGTTCCGTTTCTCACGGTTCTCCCCAGAACGCAAGGTGAGAGTGAGGTCAAACGCTATCACTCACTCTCAAGGCCATCAGCTGTACTGATCGCCATAATGATTTCTACACTATTGTCATAATCATTAGGTATCTAATGATTATGTAACAAATGAAAGGGTGCTCTACGCAACTTCAGAATTGAATCCTTACCACCTTTTTTTTCACATAAACATATATCAAGTATTTATAGAGTATTATTGTCTAATGGTTAGAGTCGTGGGAAATGGACTCGTCGATCCGAGTTCAATTCCTGGACGAAGCTGTTTCCATTTCACATGGCGCTAATACACTTGGGAAAGGTATGAATCCAATTCTCCCTCCTAATATGGGTAAATAACAGGGCAGACTGGGTTCTTTAACCATGGCTAGGTAACCAGTCTAGAAGGAAAACTCTGGATTCAAACCTGTTAAACTCCGCCTAAGAAATTAACCGTATGTCGCATAATGCTCGTGCGTAGGGGTTTTAAAAAATGTGTATATATATATATCAAGTATTCCTGGAGAACTCTCCATGACATATTGGCTAACATGCTGGACGCCAACATCGCTGTAAGCCTGTTCGAGCTCCAGTTTCGGACTAATGCTCTTGGAAAAAGTAAGAACCCCGACATGGGTTGAATAGTCCCACTACTGTTCTACAAGGATGGCTTTGACATTAAATAACCTACTATGGTTAATATATTATTAAACAAAGAAACCAAACCTGCTCAAAATGCCATGTGGCGTCGTACTGTTCAATATTTAAATTCGAAGGTGCAGACGAGAAATTAATTTGGTTAATTTGTTTAATCGCATATCAACCCTTTATGGATTATTTAATTTCTAAATGTATAAATACAATCACAGTTATATTTTCAATATTCCATTGCATTTTCTCTGTCTTCAATCATGTTTGCAGCCAATCATATCAATTGATTGATTTTAACAGCATTTCAACCCATCGGGGATTATTTTACACCAAGAAGTTAGCTAATCACGTTCATAGTACCTCTTTTGCACACATCCTATTGAAAACAAATATTTTTTCAACATCTTGTGGAGATTACATTCCTTACTTGCCAGGGTTCTCCTATTTAATGCTAGGGGATATAAAAAGTAATTGCAAAAGAAGTGGCAAAGTCAAAACACTATCTTCCAGTATCAACAGAGATAACAGCGCACCATGTTGCGTTCCTGTCTACTTAGAGGAGGCTGTACACCAGAAATCTCTTACCACATAAACACTATAACATGCATGTCTTTACACTTTCCTATTTTACCAGCTCCATATCAAGGATTCCTCTACCAAAGACTCCTTTTCATATTAGGACATTTCGCTTATACAACTCTGTATAAACTCTTCCTTGTATCTCATATCATGTTTGTATTCTGTTAAGTTTGTTTAGGTAATAAATATATTTTATTTCGTCGTGAATTGTTCTCAGTTATTCTGTACGAGGAACCGATATTCAAACAACTATCGTTCTTTTACAAGATCTGTTGGACCCTAACTGGTACAACCACTCCGAGTCAGAGTGAACCTGGAAGTAATAGCAATAAAGGAAGGGTTGACTCCATGCTCCTCGGAACTCCAGAACAGGAGCCTGCGGATTCAATTTATTATCATACCTCTATTGCTTGTCTTTATGGATGAGGGGATTCAAACACCATTTCAAGACGAGAAAACAAAGGTTTTATTAGATCTAAAAATCTTAGCTTTCCATAGCTCCAATATGTTCAGATAAAGCTGTCTTATTAAAAAGAAACACTACCAAAATTTGATCCCAGTGGGAAATGCTCAATTTTGCACTAGGAAGTTTATTCCGATCATCTTCTGACAGTGCATTTGACGCTTTAGAGAAAGCGAGGAAAGAATTCACCTCCTCACATTAATCAGAACGAAATGCGGAAGAAACGGAGAGAAAATAAAAGCAACAAAACAATATTTCAATCAGTGATCATGATCGACCAAACTTGCTATTATCATAAAACGTTGAGTTGATAATTGAAGTGCATTATAGACACTTGTTGGGTTCTGTGTTTCTCTTGAAATGTCAATACTCAGGTTGATGACTTTCAAGCTGATGTCAAGTCGGTTTTGTTTTAAGGATGCATTGATTTTTACCGACATTAGAACGCTAGAAGTGAACCCAACAGTGTCAAAAGAAATGATATTTAACCCCTTCGAGACCGTGGGGTCAGAATTCCGACAGAAGAATTCCCATTTATGCAGCACTATTGTTTATAATTAATAATATCAATTTGATTAGCAGAGTCGGTAGAGCATCCGTCTCTGGGCCACAAGGTTCAAGGTTCGATAGCGGCCCTCACCAATTCAACGCATAAGTAGTACAGAAATTAATGCAGTAAAGTGGAGAGGTAATGGTAGGTGTGGCGTTCCACCTCAGATGCAAAAACAATCTCCCTGTAATGCTAGTGAAAAGGGGATATACTCCCTCACTGTCCGCTGGCTGTTATTTTTTAACTTATTATTAACGTTGTTAAATCACTATTATTTACGTACTTTCATGTGTCGACTAATATATATATATATATATAAAATTAGATTTTTGAAAATTAAAAAATATTATCCCAATTCTTCGAATCTCATCTGATATTTCAGTTAATATTTTTGTGTGTTTTTATTCTGAAATTATATATACTAGCAAATATATGCACCCTCCGGTGCAAGTATTTTAGTTAAATTTTATAATAAAATATGATATTAAATTAGAAAGGCTAATGAAACTGAATAAGAATGTAGATAAAAAGATTTTGAACAGAGGGGGTATGATTGAAAAATAGAACAACTTTGAAACTAACTCTTCCATCATTTTCCGTTACTCCCGTCTTTCATTGGTAAATTTTCCTAATTAAACTGTTTAGTTAAAGTAGGAAGTAAAGAATAATATTACAGTTATTTCTTCTTGTTAAGGGATTTCTTTTAAGATTTCTTGAAGAGATTTTTGCTCGTATTCAATAAGATAAAACCAAACAATTAGAAATCAACAATACTAAGCATGTATTTATTAAAATCATTTTTTAAGATCAATATGCAAATTAGCCTTCCCGTTCATACTGTAAACCTCTATTTTGTTGTATATATAAATACAATTGCATGTTATTAGTACGTAGATATGGTCAACAGTGTGAGTAATGTAAAACAATTTTATTAATAATTGAGGTTTAAATAAAAATAAAATCATGGAGAATATGATGTAAATAACTAAAGGAATTGTGACTTGTATAGTAATATAGTTTCGGTTACAGACAGACAAACCCACAATCTCCATTATAATAAGATATATATATATATATATATATATAGTAACAATTTTTTTTTTCAATGCTAGAACGGATTAATGACATTTCAGTTTATTTTAATGTAGAAAATTGATTGATATACGAAATTGATTTACGAGCAGAATGAATAAAACACGTAAGTCAAGGTACCACTGTATACATATTTTAGATGCTAAAACATTAACTCATAACAATTCGTCGAATCTCATCTAATGTTCAGAGTTAATAATTTTTAAAACTAAAATAAATTTATATATATATATATATATATGTATATGTTAAATAACAGAAACATTTTACACTTTTTCGAGAAAGGACTCAGATCTAAGGGTTAAACTGATGGTTGTTGGATCCTCAAGGAAATATTATTGACCGTCTTGGAACTTATGTCCCGGCTATGACATCTAAACTGGATCTGGTGATGAGGCTTCAGTTAAGGAACTTGAAGGAGTGTGGTGTAACCCTTCATGGGCATTACTCCCAGGTCCACTCTAACCTGCAAGGGTAACCAGGACTGGTGCTAGAGTCTCAGGACCCCAATGTTTGATACGTCTCCTGATTCTCTGTTATGGTATCCCTATTCAACATGTCAATTTTCATAAAGTAGTATTAATAGAAAAATACATAGAACCTTCTGGAGCTCTCAAGTAGACTGGTTTCCTCCACTCTGGGGACAGTATATAACCATATGTAGAAAAAAAATTGTTTCTTAACTTGTACACTGGTTGACATGCTTTTAAAATTCAAACGGCTTTTATGAATAATTCAAAATGGAGTAGCGGTCTAATAGAAGAGAGGTCAGATATTTTTGTGGTAGAACTAAAAAGAAATGTCCACTTACCAAGCATCGACCGTTTGTCCACATCAAACCTTGCAACGCCAAAGGCCAAATCGGTGTGGTTGTCATAGCGATCAATGCTTATTTCCCAATAATGTAAACCCTTGGAAAGACCCACAGCGCCAAGAATGACCCTGTGACCAAAGCTTCTGCAGGATGCGGATCTGTTGTTTTCAGAAAAGATGACATCTGGTGGAGCAAAATCCCTGTCTAAACAAAACCAGGCCACTGAAAAATAAATTGAAAAAATACAAATTAGGATTAAAAACAAGAGTAGACAAAGAAAATGAACTGTATGTATGGTTATATACGAGGGTTGGCTGAAAATTTCATAGATACATTGGTGGACTTCCCGTGGCGTAGTGTCTAATGTGCTGGACTGTACCATCGTAGTAAGCCAGTTCAAACTCCAGTCGCGCTATTAGGTTCACTTACGGACTAATGTCCTTGGGAAAGGTATAAACACTCTTATACCTCAAGCTATGGGTTGAATAGCCCCACTACTGTTTTTCTACAAGGATTACTTTGACATTAAATATCTAACGAAGGTTAATATGCCATTAAACAAAGACACCAAACCACTTCTTCATTCGGTATTGTAGCGTTAGGACACCATTAGCCAAAAAAGTAACCAACAGGAGATATGATGTTATCGTTCGAAATTTTTCAACCCATGAACTTTTCAGCTCAGTCTCGTAAATAATAAAAATATTTAAGTGCTAAACCCAGTGAAAAAAGGTTTTGAGAAATATTTTTATTCTATATATTTTGGCAAAAATACGTTTTTATATTTGTGAGCAAGTTAATAAAATTGCTACATTACTATTATCTACGTACATTTGTAACTATTAATAAAAATTAAGATTTTTTTAAATGTTAAAAATATTAATAAGTTAAAATTCTCAGTTACACGCCTGTGAATATCAAATGAGATTCATCGAAAATCATCTGATTTTCAGTGTCATGAAATTCAGTTGTTAGTTAACTCTTTGCCAACCATAGGAAACCATACAGGTAAAAATACCAAATACCAGTCACAGTTTGTTCACAGAAAAAAAAGATGGTAGACGTGTTCACGTACTGATTTTTCAGTGTAAACAAGTGACACGTATGAGAGCCATTGCCAGCGGTTTGCGGTAGGATTGCAGTAGTGGGAGATTTGCTGTGGGCGGCTTAATGTTGTCAAAAAGTTAAAAAGATTTTTTTTTTCAAAGTAGAAAATGTTAACATGTATAAATCATATGGTAGGCGCATTCTATATTTCCCATTTCTAAGGCCTATGAAAAAAGTTATATATATAATCTCCTGCTACTATATTACTATATTATATGCATATTCGAACAGGCGAACGTAATTTACATTTTCAATCCTGCAATATATTTTTTGCCAAAATGTTTCAAACATTTTTTTCAACTGAACTTATTCTTAATTTAAAAACATATATTACACGAAGCACATGTAGACATATAAAGCCGGGTACAAAAGACATGAAGTCAATATATTGCGAAAAGAGCACAAGCTTACAAAGGAGGTAACAATAGCTGCAGATTGTGTCTGGAGGGAAAATTAAGCATCCTAGAATATACTGAAAACAAATTCCACGATGGAAATCCTTGAATGAATGGTTCTACCCAAACATGTCTATTTCATGTATTTGTATGTTCAGCCATGTTATCATCGCTGTAGACGGAGTGCCAGCAAATCTCAAAAATCAAAGACATTTGTAGTTTATATATTATGATAATGTATGCATATTCATATTAATCCAGGTGCTTACTGGTTGTCGTTGGATATCAAGTTACAGCAAGGCTACTCAAATCTCAAACTTGGAGACCCGCCCAAACCTTTGATTTCTAACGGCATAAAATAACCCATGACGGGTTGACACCCATCCTGGGTTATTTTATGCCAACGATGAGTTGTAGGGGTATTCAGATTTGTTTTTTCCAAGGATTTTTTTTTCTGACACCAATTGTCTGTAGTTGTTTCAAAATGGATTGGGAATCGCTTTGCGGGATAAGTAAAGTTAAAATTTCTTGGTATAATTTTATTTCTTTCAGGAACAACAAAATGAGATCTATCCTGACATATATATATATATATATATATATATATATATTATTTATATTTTTGCTTGAAGGCAATTATAATGCATGTATCGCATAAAATTCGATAATTATAGAAAATAACCTTGACAAGTGAATCCCGGTAAAGGATGGCTCACCATGCAAAACACCGTACAGACTGTTTCGACTTTAAGTCTCATCAGCGATGTATACTAACGAGGGGAGTCGTTAGTATACATCGCTGATGAGACTTAATAAAGTCGAAACAGTCTGTACGGTGTTCTGCATGGTGAGCCATCCTTTACCGGGATTCACTTGTCAAGGTTATTTTCTATAATTATCGAATTTATGCGATACATGCATTATAATTGCCTTCAAGCAAAAATATAAATAATAATTTATTCAACAATGCTTCAAAAAAAAAAACGTCCAAAAATCTTTATATATATATATATATATATATATATATATATATATATATATTATATATATATAATATTTCATGTTGCTTGTGTTACCAAAACGTTGTCTAATAACAGCAAAATCACACTATGAGAATGTGTGTTAACAGTATAGGTGTTTGACATGCTATGTATCCAGGCTATTTTTTTAAGTAAAAAGAATTATTAGTTTTGTGTGACTTATACGAAGTTGAAATATAGTGATTTGTTTCTTTCTGAAGCTTAGTTTTCATTCTATTATCTTGGGTTTTTTTGAAAATAAACTTTTCCAGGTCATGACCTCTGGACAGTCTCAACGCTGAATCATCCATAATTATTAACTCTTTTCTTTGCAAGGTTTTCAAAATGCACCGATTATTCTCAACACGATTCCAAACTTTACGATCCATATTCCCCCACCCACGTTTTTTAACCCGATACAGCAAGCTGAGATTTGAAATCTGACAATGCCTTCTGCTAATCTAATCCATAACACGAAGAAAACCAAAAACCGAATTCCACTTGGTACAACACAGGCAGACGTGTTCCAAGTTCTTCATGACACAAAGAAAATCCTTGAACCATAAATGGTTTAGAGTACATTGTAACAATCAGCAATTTCATGTACAGAATAGAACAAAAATAAATGGTCACGATACGAGAGGCGTCAATTCAGAAAAAGTAGAATGAACTTGGCTGACACCCGATCAAGCCCGCCCACTCTGCCGGGACTGTAGAATACGCCGACTCTTCTTCTATAAAGGGGTAAGACCGCCCAATGGGACCACCAGTTAGCCGTGATTGGCAACGCATTGTACTTAAGGATAGAATCCTAGTGGCTGAGCGGTCCATGACATACAACATTCCCCTTTGGTCCTTACTTTGGCAGTCGAAGAGGCCAGTTCAGAACAATACACCGGTCATGTCAAGCCCTAGCACCTATATGATTGCTCCAACCTTATTGTTCTCATGGAAGACCCCAACCCTTTTTATCATATGCTAGAAGGCGCTAGTTGAGGGTCATTGTATCCTGAGTATGATGTCAGTTCTGGAGCAAGAATGAATAAAATAAAAATGTTTTCAACACAAAATAATCGAAGGGTTGACATGTAAGATCCAACCAACCAACCCGGTCAAGCAGAACTTACATATGAGAGGGTTTGTCATGTCAGAATTAGCGATTCTGACAAGGCAAAGAGGCTAAATCCATATAAAAGTAAAACGCATTTTCATCCGATAGACAGTCGGATAGCCAGCCAAAGCGTACAGACTAGCCAGGGTACTTGCAAAAAGAATTGGGCACCTCCTCTGCTACTCCAAGTCTGTTAACTCGAATCTGTTCCTGACAATAAAACTATATTTATCATAATTTGTCATCTGAGACCTTTTCTTCACATGTTTTCTAGAATTGTGTCGTACACAATGGAACATAATTTATGAATTGTATATAAAATAATTGAAATCTTAAAACCCGTAAAAAGTTCCGTAAAAAGAAAAAAAATTTCCTTTTCCTTTTGATCTTGGCAATTGTAACATTTTAATTGGTTTCTTTATCCCCACCCCCACCAAACCATTTCACAATGTTTTCTCTGTTCAAAGAAAAGATAAAAATAACAAATAAAACAAACTACCACAGCTGAACTTCAAGTAAACTAGATTGTCTTAATATATATTTGAAAAAATAATCATCTATATATTAATACACTTGTACCTCTGTATGTCGTGCCCTGTCGTCACCTCATACAAATAATGGACATTTCTATTTTGATAGTGATGACATAAAGGGAAGAAAAAGAACATGCTATACATCAGGAAGGAAAAATATAATAAAGAGATAAGGAAAGCGCGGAAGTGACGTAAAACAGGCGTATCCTCTCTTTCAATGCAATGGAAAGATGGAAGGAAAAAAGAAAGGGAGGTGAGGAGGTAAAGAGAGAAACAGATACAGAGAATACAAAATTATCATACTGGTCGAGACATTCTTGGACTTTATTGAAAACTAGCTTTTAATTCTTTAAGTAAAATGGCATATCAACTTCTTATGGGCCGATTAATGCCGAAATTAAATTCGTTTGTAATTATTATGATCGTAACTGTTAACATTATCAACGTTTTATTACAATAATTTTGAATCGTATTTTTTGTATTCAGGAATATTTTAAACTATATAACTATCAAATACAAATAATTTTCAGTTATAGGGTTTCAAATGTTTTTATCTAATACTAATAATTTATACACAATTATAAACCGAAATTTAGCAGCGATGGGTTTGTTCATTACTTAGATGGGTGACATTTAATGCATCAGCAGTTACTGTATGTCAATGGTTCTTAACCGGGGTCATATGGCCCCCGGGATCATATACTATGTTATGGGGTCCAGTAAAGTATGTAAAGTTGGCGAAATGGCCTATTGTCGGTATCAGCTAGACAGCGAGGGAGTCTTTCCCCTTTTCGCTAGCGCTAGACCAGGAAGATTATTTTTGCTGAGCTGGAGCGCCACACCTACTATCAGCTCCTCACCTTACCGAACATATCCATGTGCTACTCATACGCTGAGTTAGCGAGGGCTGGTATCAAACCAGAAACCTTATGGTTCCTTGACGGACCCTTTACTGACTAAGCTACACCAAAAGGTATTTAATTATAAAAGATAAAATTGGATTTTTTAAGTAAAGTTGGCGGATAGCTATGAGGGGTCCACCAGAGTTAAATAGGAATCCAATGCGTCTATAGGTTTTTTTTTAAAAAGGCTGAGAACCACTACTGTAAGTAATCTGATACGAAAATGACTTGATTCGGCAATAAATGATCCGAAAAGGGTTAATATACCGTAAAACAAAACGACTACCCAACGGCTAAGTCACGCTGAAAGCACAGGTTCCCGCTATATCCCTGAATTTAAGTAGCGATGAACCAGTTCAATACTTAATTGAGTGAACACTTAAGCAACAGCAGGTACTGTAAGCAACCAAAGTCCTTTGTTTATCAAAATAACTTGATTCGGTATTAAACCACCCGAAAAGGGTTGATATGCCGTAAAACAACCAACCAATCAACCATACATAATTATACGGTTGAAATAACTTTTTGAATAAGATTTTTTTTCTCGTGCAAAGGTGAGATCCCAGTTGGCCCTACTAATTTACCCGTAGCTGGAGGGAGAATAGTTGAATTTAGAACTTTCTTTATTAGCTATATGTAAAATGCAGAGAGATTCCGTCTTTGATTTTAAATCCGGTTATCATGTCCATTTTCTACCACGATAACCATTACACGACGAGCGCATACATCATGTCTTTATAAAGAAAGAGATGAGAGAACAAACTGATAAATAGGAAAGTACTAACCTTTTTTTTTTTTTTTTTCTTTTTTAGATTTCTCTTTGATATCAATCACATTTTTACTTGTCACTTTCATTTCACGCTTTTGTTGATTCATATATCCGACTAATCAAGTTAATGCCTTTAAAATTTTAATTAGCAGTCTATCACTGATAAGCTAAGGATTTATCAATAAAAAGGTTAGACCCAAAAAATGTATGTATATATAGTGTGTGTGTCTGTGTCTGTATATGCAGTGTGTGTCTGTGTCTGTATATGCAGTGTGTGTGTGTCTGTGTCTGTATATGCAGTGTGTGTGTCTGTGTCTGTATATGCAGTGTTGTGTCTGTCTGTATATGCAGTGTGTGCTGGTGTGTGTATGTCTGTATCTGTATACAGTGTGTGTGTGTATGTCTGTATGTATATGCAGTGTGTGTGTGTGTATGTCTGTATATATGCAGTGTGTGTGTGTGTATGTCTGTATGCCAGTGTATAATGTAGTGTGTGCCTACATGAGTGCGTGTATACATGTATGTTAAAAATGAAATGAATCCGATGATATGTGAAAAAATAAGACGTCAGGATGGTTTATTAATATTTGAAAATTAATTTTCAACGTTTAAAACGCTTCGATTATTAAATACATGAAATATATATCTATAATTAAATGTCAAATATGTATCTACAATCTTCATCAGGACATTTCAAATATCGCCTGTTGATGTTGGCTTTTGTTTGTCATAAACAAAAGCAAACATATTTGATATTTGATTATAGATATATTTTATATGTATTTAATAATCGAAACATTTTAAATGTAAAATTTTCAAATATTAATAAACCATCCTCACTGTGTGTTTCTGCTATATTTATAAGTAAAGTATGTATATCTAATTTAGGGTCGCGAATTTTTGGTCTATGCGATTTTCAAGCCAACTGTCAGTTACCAAGCGCCGTTGACTTTGTATTTGCTACCCTAACTTCGTAGTTAATGCCCAAAACTATCCTTGTATAAGAATACTAGAGGTACTATTTAACCCATATTAATCCTTCCAAGATGATGAGGGAAGTTCATACTTTTCTCAAAGGAATTATTCCGAAAGTGAACATAATAGCACGACTGCAGTTCGAACTCGCTTACTACGATGTCACAGTCCAGTACGTTAACCACTAAGCGACAAATGCCCCCCCCCTCTAAAATTCATCCAAAAATCGAGATTTAAATAAGATTAACTTTTACCTCACCTCGTCAAGATCCTGTTTAGTGACAGTGATGTTCAGATAAACCTGTCAAATTGTAACGGTTTTGTTTTTTTGGCGGGGAGGTTCAATAAATACTATATTCACTGGGCTAATTTTGTTCGTCTAGGGATTTGTCACTAAAGACCCATAGCAAATTGTAATCTAAAAGGGTTAATCTCCAAAGAAGCTTAATCATGTTACCGAGTTTGGAGGACAACGGCTCGAAACTACGACGAAAGTAGATTAATAAAAAAAGAAAAGAAAAAAGGTTTTAAGATCAAAGAAGAATCCACTGAAATTTGAAATTCGGTGGATTGACATTTAAAATCCAACATGAAAGTTTACTTTTAACTTTACCCTCAGCGCACATTCAAAGCTTCGGTTGTTTAATATAAATAGGCTATGGGTGAGGGGAGAATTGCATTACTCCACTCCCTAAAATTCCTTGGTATTTTCTTGTAGTTCTGGGTCCAGTGGTAATAAAAATAAACTCATCGCTACTATACCAAAAACCACCGCCCACGAAACAAAAAAACAGGAGTCTAGATAAAAAATCATACATAAGTGAATAGTTAGTTTTACTTATAAACCTAATGCCTAGTTTAATAAGTTTCCAAAATTCACACTGGATTGTCCAATTGGACACATGGCCTAGTGGATAATGTTAAGACTGTTTTAAGAGGCAGATCTCTAGATTGTAAGTTCAATCCTGATCAAGGGCAGCAGTAACATAGAATAATAATTAACACAGCTTAACTCCCCTACCCCAGCTATGGTTAGCGGAATGAGAACAGGATACCCCCGTGGATTGAATAAAGGGTTAGGTTCAAAGTTCCGCGATGGCTCCCGATTACGACAAGAAGGTTCCCGATCCGAAAAGATTCCCGAGTCCGACAAGAATACCTAAAGAAGGTCGGAGGGCATATCGGCCGAAGCGTTGTACAGAAAACAATGAAGATGAGGACAATAGTCCGAATAACGCAGATAATACTAAAAAAGGGGAAATTAGACCCTTAAAGCCAATAACTTTCCCTTGGATCGTCCAATTTCAATAAATTTGGTGTCATTTTGTAGGGTTATGATCATTCTATTTAAAAATGTCATAATTTTAAATCATTTAAAAGCGAGAAAACGAAATGACGCCTATTGTTGGTATCAGCCGAACATCGAGGGAGACATGGGAGTAATGGCTATAAAGAGTACTCTACATTCACCAGATCTCCAAAACTGGAGCCTCACCATCAGATGTGTCAGTGTCATACCTAGGGCACCTTTGGTGGGGGGTCTTAGCCCTCTGCAGGGAGTACAGTCAGCATATATTCTAAGCCCTGCCATATATGTATCCCCTGTAGAGGGGCAAGAACTCCCCTCCTAAAATGGGTATCCGGAGTATGACACTAGTTATCATCTGATGTTAAGCTTCATTTTCAGAGCTCTGGGTAGTGTAGAGTACCCCTTCATTGCCATTACTCTCAGCTCCACTCTGACTTGGAGTGGTAATACTTGTTTGGGTTCCATCAATGGGTCAAATAGATTTCTTTGAAAATTATTTGTATTCGATAGGAATGTGTGCAAATAAATCATACGAAGTTGTCAGTCTTCGATACCATAGCCCGTCCTGTAATGTTTTTTTTAATTATTTTACCTTTAGAAATGCCATTCAACAGAGAAGAAAATGGGTTTAAACATAGAAATTATTTATTTCTATACATGCTATTAAAATTTGAGATCATTTGAACAAGAATTACGAAATGATAGAATATTTTTCCGAAACTCTACAAAGGATCAGAGGTGGAAGAAAAGAGGGTCAGATGCTCCGGGGCGCAGCTTCAGGGGGTACAAATCGCCCTAACACAAAAGCCTTTGCGTTGCTAGAACATTAACATATATTGCTTAACTTTTGGCACTATTCTCTTGAACTATGAAAGCGTAGAGTTTGAAAGTGGGCGGGTAGGTGAAGCTTTGAAAAATCTGAAGTGACATATATTGGCCACAGGAGGGGGTGCCAGCCCGTGCCCTTCTACCCCCCATCACGACTTCAAATGATATCAAATATTTTGAAACACTGTATTTCATATGTTTAGCTACTGTTCTACAAACTGTAGATAACTATGGTAATGGGGGTAGTTCCCGTGGCGTAGTGGCTAACGTACCCCAGTCATGCTATTACGTTCACTTTCGGACTAATACACTTGGGAAAGGTATAAACCCCCTCAGTTATGGGTTAAACGGTACCACTACTGTTCTTCTAGAAGGATGGCTTTGGCTTTAATCAACCCAAATAAATAAACCTAAGATAAAGCTACACATTCGCAGCAACCGATTTTTAAAAAAAAATTTTCTTTCTTTGCAGTCTCCTATTACAAGATAATACTTCAATTAAAAACAAAAGAAAAATACTGTACGTAATTTGATCATTTTTCCCGCGGAAGCCCTTACACAAGTTATCTGAATAAACTAACGGTTAAAAATGGTCGCATTATTAAATGTAAAATATATATATATATATTTACCAACCCCTCCGCCGAGCAGGATGCGACACAAGGTCAATTTCTTAAGCGGAGTTTAAACAGGTTTTGAATTCAGAGTTTTCCTTTCCCTAGACTGGTTACCTAGCCATGGTTAAAAGAGTCCAGTCTGCCCTGCTATTTAGCCATAGCTGGAGGAGAATTGATCATACCTTTCCAAGGATATTAGCGCCATGTGAAAATTCCAACAGCTTCGTCCAGGAATTGAACTCGCGTTGACGAGTCCATTTCCTACGACTCTAACCATTAGACCACGCGCCTCCATCTTTATTAATTAAATGTAAAATATAAACCGTGAAAATGTTGCTCTCGTATCGCATTCAAAACATTTAACGTTGCCTCATATTCTGATCACACTTCCACCCGATGCAAATATACACAAAATATGTTTAAATATGTTGATTGATTTAAATGGGATGAAAACTCATCTAGAGATATGTTTGCCTAGAAGGTACGTTCATTGTACATTTATATTTACGTTTTTTTTTTTATATAAATGTTTGTTTTGCACACAAGAATATAACTAATACCAGAAATGTGTAAACATTTGTTTGGTTTCAAGTATTCCTATCTAATACTAATAATTTTTGGTATCAAGTAATTCTATTCAATAATGAGTATAATTGGTATGATCAATATATAAGATATGGGGTGTGTGTGTGTATTTACCAACCCCTCCGCACGAGTAGGATACGACACAAGGTCAATTTCTTGAGCGGAGTTCATTTTTACTTCTCCTAGCCGGTTACTTAGCCAAGGTTAAATGACCCATTCCGCCCTACTATTAACCCATAGTTGGAAGAGAATAAATGGATTCATGTGTGTATGAGTGTTTTCTTTTTTCTTTACATTTTTTTTCTTTTCTTTTTCTAAATTCCTGAATTGTTCAAACAAAAGTTTAAAAGAATTGTCTTGAATTTAATTGTCAAAAACATTCCTCTGCATTCTGGCTGGAACAGACCATTCCTTAATTTTAGATAAGTCTAGACAAAATTCAGGGATGATGTCTTCTATTTAAGTTATGGGTGTCTCTCTACAATACTTTTCAGACACTGAAATTTGAAACAAACCTCCCAAAAAAATTTAGTGACTACTGTTATTATTTTTCTAACGAATTTCTCGAATTCTTCCCCAGATTAAACCAAGAGAGGGAGGTGAAGAATAGTAATAATAGCTTAAAAAAATTAAAGGCATTTACCATTTACTCCCCCCCCATTTTTTTCTGAAAAAATTGATTAAATTCCCTTTTCTCCAAGGATTTCTGTTAATTTTTAATTTTAATCAATAGCTTAATTATTTTTCTTTAATTTCATATGATTTGTTTTAAATTAACTATTATTAATTATACTATTAACTATCACAATGCTCGCCCAAAATACGACTTCATCTACGTGTTTATATATATATATATATATATATATTATATATATATATAAAGTCTGTGACGAATATACAGGAAAGGTGAATTGTTACATAATTGATAGGTTTCCTATCAATTATGTACTGGAGTGTAAAACTTAAAGAAAGGGTTTCAAGGGAAATAGTTATTTGGTTGACAGATTTTTATATTAATTGACCTAACTCTGGTTGACCAGAGCAAAACGTGATAAAGTTAGTTTTAGAAAAGTCAGTATTGGCTGGGATAGTTTGTCCGGTTCTCGATGCGTGATTGTTCTTAACGTGTGTAATTAAAGTTAAATAAAGAGCTCTAAAAATATAAATTCTTGTGTTCATTAATAAATAAAAGCAATGGGCACAGAAAAATTCCCAAGAAGAACAGATATGAAAGAACTAGAAGACCCAATTAGCTCAACAACATGGATGTCTGGATTTCAAAGAGAATGCATGGCTGAGGTGGTAATGTCATACACACATTTTGTCAGATTTTTTCTTAATCTGTTATTTTCTTTATATATATATATATATATATATATATATATATATATATATATAATTTAATTATACCAAGCGTGTTGGTAAATCCTTGCGGTGAGAAAAAACCCAGCAAATAGTTTGATTGTAAAAAATATACTACCAAACATCAACCGGGGAGAAAAAATTTTTGGAAAAAAGAAAAGACCAAGATAGTCGTACCAACAAAAAGTAATCTATTGGTACAGTATTTGGCCAAAAGAAAAAACAATTTATATGTATATATATATATGTATATAAGATATATAATATTATTCATACAACCGCTAGGAAAATAAGCTAATATAATAAAAGTGCTCAATACCTAAGTAGAGCAAATAATAAAGATAATCTAATGAGTCAGATTAGTTTCGCTTAATGCTTTTCAGGGCTAAGAATATATATATACACTTACCCCCGCCTCCGCCCTTGCGCAAACAGTATGTGACACAAAGGTCATTTTTAAGCGGAGTTTAACAGTTTAACGATTTATGACTTTTAGCTGGAGAAGGAATTCATAAACGTTCTCATGGTATTACACGACGTAAATATATACTCTAGTATAAAGCTGTAATATAATATTACCCATATTTAAGGACAGGTCAAACGTAGAGCATCCAGCGAGGATTGAACCGCTATTTAGTTGTTTGAGTCGAATAGAGCCCAATTATATTCTAAAGGTATTGAAACAAACTATTATCAAAACTCAAAAAATGAACAATGAATGAAACATTAATTTTCTTCAAAGATAGACGAATAATTGTTGATTTCCCAAAGAAGAATAAGATATTGATTAATTGCAGTCGATTTCCACGTGTGTAATTTTTCTTTTGAAAAAGAAATACCGACGTGAAATCGACTGCAATAATCAATATCTTGATTAATCCAGTAGATTTAACCCTGAAGATCCTTATGGTGAACCTCGAGTAGGTTATTACCGTGTACCTTTATGAATTTTATATATATTATATGTGTTGTGTGTCACTAGTTTAACTTGAAACAAATCCCTCCCAAACCAAATAAAAACTAAACTCAGGAACCAGGCGCCTTAACACAGACATGTTAGAAGAAAAACCTATGGAAGACAATAAACCAGTAGATGGTTTACTGAACAAATGGATATGCCACTTCAGCAAAACTTTCCCATTCCTTTTTGTGCTTAATCAACTAACATTGAACTTATTTAAAAAAAAAACTATCTAAAAAGATCTTCTTCATTTTTTTCTTTCCTGACGAATAATAGATAATAAATAACATTTCTTTTGAAAATATTCCTATTTCTTATCATTTTTGTTCGTCTTTATGTACATAAACACAGTAATTGGAACGTTCTCCATTAAATTCTACATAAAAAAACTTTCTCAACAAGGCACCAAAAAATTAAACTAAAATCAGTCGTGATGCATCACACAACATAAAGGGAAAACAGAAACATAATTTTGGTCTGAAAATAGCATACGCGAAAAATTGTCAGTTACTAACACTATTGATGCATGTTTTTCCTACCTAACTTTATATATACTAGCAAATATAATCACCCTCCGGGTGCAAGTATTTAAGTTTAATATAATAAAAAATCATATTAAATTAGAAAGGCTAATGAAACTGAATAAGAATGCAGAAAAAAAATTTGGAACAGAGGGGATGATTGAAAAATAAAAAAACTTTGAAACTGGTTCTTCCATCATTTTCCATTTCCTCCTGTCTTTCATTGGTAAATTTCTTAATTTATATTTAGTTAAAATAGGAAGTAAAGAATAAAATAACAGTTATTTCTTCTTGTTATTGGATTTCTTTTAAAGACTTATCCCCGAGAATTTGCTCATATTCAATAAGATAAGACCAAACGATTAGAAATCAATAATACTACTAAGCATAATTTATTAAAACACATTTAAAGATCAATATGCAAATTAGCCTTTCCAATTCATACTGTAAACCGCTAATTTGGTTGTATATTATGAATAGAATTGCATGTTATTAGTATGTAATATAGTCAACATAATTTAATGAGTAAAAACAATTTATTATAATTGAGGTTTAAAATAAAAATAAAAATAGGGAGAATGTGATGTAAATAACTAAGGGAATGTGACTTGTGTAATATATTTTTGGTTACAGACAGACAAACGCACAATCTCCATTATAATTAAGATATATATATATATGTTAAGATGATCAATGGGTTCTTTTTTGCTTTTCGACAGGAATATGTCTAATCTTTTTCTTTTTTTAATCGATATGAACTGGGTTGACATTAAAATATTAAACTGTACTGGTTGTTGAAATCAGAAATCTTGTGAAAAGAATTCAAAATATTTTTAGTTTCTATTTTAAAAATCGATCAAATCATTAACCCCTCACCATGAACTTAATTAAACATCTCGTTATCAATTTTGCCGCTAAAAACCCTTAATAACAGTTCAGGCGGCTGACATTTTCGGACGTAGAGTTTTTAGTATTTTTGAGGCTCCCTGGTAAATAGTCACGAAATTAAATATAAAGTTGATTAAATTTTTTTTTAAATATCTCCTAATTTCATTTGCTTTTTCTTTCTTGCTTTGTTTTTAATTCTATGGTTGAATCTTGGTGCTTTTTGTGTTCGGAAATAAAAATTTCAAAAAACATGCAATTGTAAATCCTAGGGACCAAAGAATTGTCAAGATAACGACAGAATATAAAGAAAAACGTGAGGAGTTTTTTTTTTCTTTTCTTTTTTTTTTTTTTTTTTTTTGCCTGCACTTGCAACATTCAGTACCCTGTTCGCAAGGGTACGGATGCTGATGCATGTGGAAACCACGAGAAGCTAAGAGCAACAGATAGTTTATTCTGTAAAACCTCCAGGTAAGAATTCATCTGACGAAATATCTCGCCAGTGTTTCTGCTCCACAACATTAAATAAAAGTAATGACCATGGGGGCACTGCCAAAAAAAAGTCATATATTCTCATCTAACAGTTTAATCAAATGTCTTAATGATAATAATATTTTAAGCAGGGTTAACTTATGAAATTAATCTTCTGTTCATCACAAAAATACATTCCGCTAAACAAAGGTTAGTGATTATTATTATATATAAATCTCTCTCTCTCTCTCGTTCCATCTCTGTCTCCTCCTTCTCTCTCTCTCTTCTCTCTCTCCTCCGTCTCTCTTCATCTCTCTCTCTCTCACATATATTATATGTGAGAGAGAGAGATTTAAGTATGTGTGTGTATATATATATATATGATATTGTACATACACACACTAAATCCTCTTTGTATTAGAATACTAGCAAATATATGCATCCTCCGGTGCAAGTATTTAAGTTTTAATGTATAAAAAGATTGTATTAAATAGAAGGCTAATGAACTAAATGGGAAATGCAGATAAAAAAAGATTGAAACAGAGCGGAGATAAATCGAAAGATAGTAACAACTGAACTTACTCTTCGCCATCACTCTCGTCTTTCATTGTTTTTTTTCTAATTTAAGTATTCTATTAAAAATAAAGAATGAGATTACAGTTATTTCTCTTGTCAATGGATTTCATTTAAGATTCATTGAAGAGATTTGTGCTTATATTCATTAAAATAAAACCAAACAGTTAGAAATCAATAATCCTATACACATATTTTATTAAAATCACATTTTTAATATCAATAGTGCAAATTAGCCTTTCCGTTCAAACTGTAAACCGCTATTTTGTTGTATATATAAATATAATTGCATGTTGTTTGTATGTAGATATGGTACATAATTACTAATGTAAAACAATTTTATTATAAATTGAGGTTTAGATAAAAAAAATAAAATCATTGAGAAGTGATGTCAATAACTAAGGAATTGTAACTTGAGTAGTAATATAGTTCGGTTACAGACAGAAAAACAAGACAATCTCATTATAATAAGATATATATATATATAATGAGAGAGAGAGAGAGAGAGAGACGGAGGTAAGAGAGAGCAAAGACATGCTGGAAAAGTAGGGACGAACTCATAAGTGTCGTTCTTTATGAACACCAACCCACACTATTCTATCTATCTATCTATATCTATATATTATATATATATATTATATAGTATATATAGCAATGAATGAAGAAAAATAAGAATTTGAGGACGTACACCCAATCTTGAGAACGGAGGTAGATATGTAGTTATGGTATTAAGATACAAAAGAACAACAATAAATGTTACAATGAGTTGTAATGGTTTTTCGAGAAAAGTCATGAAAAAAGAATGGCTGAAATATTGAATTTCGAAATGTTTTGTTTTTTGGCGTTTTCGTCTCGAAAGGAATTGTTGAGTGACAGAAAAAGGGGAACAAGAAAATGATTTGTGTAACATTTGCAGAGAATTCCTGTTAAATTGAAATCTGTTAATTGAACATTGATTACGTTGAAAGGGATTAATTTCATAATCTTATATAATCATGTCGCGCTGACAGCACGGTTTCTAAATGACTTACTCTCTCACCAACCATCCATAGGTCATTGCTCCTGGCAAGTTCCTTTTTCCGACATACAGTATCCGCAAAGATGATCAATAAATTCTTGCTGGTCAGGCCCAGTCTGGTGTGTCCATGTGTCCATAAGAGAACGGCATTTGTGAGTTTGTCCCTAAATTTCCAGCAATGTCCAAGCATGTCTTCTTTTATTTCCCTCTCTCTCACACTCTCTCCTTCCTCTCTTCTCGCTTCTTCTTCTTTTCCTCCTTTATTTTTCTTTTCTTTTTTCTTTTCACCCCCCTTCTTTCTCCTTCGTCTCCTCCTTCCTTCTTTTTCTTCCTCCTCCTTTCCTTCTTTTTCTCTCTCCTTCCCCTTTCTCCTCCTCCTTCCTCCTTTTTCTCTCCTCCTTTCCTCCTTTTTCTCCTCCTCCTTTCCTCTTTTTCTCCTTCTTCCTTTTTTCTCTCTCCTCCTTTCCTCATTTTCTCCTCCTCCTTTCCTCCTTTTTCTCTCCTCTTTCCTCTTTTTCTCCTCTCCTTTCATTCTTCTTCTTCTCGCTCCCCTCCTACTTCTATTTTCTTTTTTCTTTTTCTTTCTCTCTATCCCTTTTGTTTGCTTTTCTTCTACCCTCCTTTATTTATTTAATAACACATTGGAAATTTATCAAATTTTGGCATTAAATAACCCATAAAGAGTTTGACATGACGCAAAGCAAATAAACCATACCAAGCAATTCCGTGTATTTCCATACCTTTCTCTTGCACGCTTTCTCTACCCTCTTCTTCTACGACACAGTCAAACACTACACGAACCTTTAGAATAGAACACGTTATACAATTGTTGTTCGCTGTCCGTTGGCATCGTTCTCCCCTATAAGTCTATGCACTGACTCTAATGGCTGTGAGTTTGTTTGAGTGCCATTTTTATGGGTGGTGTACACTAGAATAGACAATCTAACAGTTTACCATATTTATGATCCATTAGCATGATGTACATATTTACCCAACCCGTTCGCCACGGGTAGGATGTGACACAAGGTTTCAAGTACGGTGGGTCACCCAGCGAAGCAGAAATGGGATCTGCGAGACTATCTTGCTAAACGTTAACTACGAATGGGGACGTCCCATTAAGGATGATTGTGTATACAAATATGATAAACCACTTCTTTGAATGTTAATGTTTGTGTTAACTTAAACTGTATATCGTTTTGAAAGTATTGCACAATCGCTTCTCGAATCTGTGAAATTCTTCTAAAATAGCTTGTCATGTTTTCTTTCTTTTTATTCTATCATTGGAATGACTACTTTCTCAAATTATTGTTTTTTCGGGGTTTGTGCGCGTGCACAGCTAAGAAAAAGCAGAGATTTGCAAGATAATAATAATGGTGAGTTATAAGAATGCAAAATCGTCAATGACTGAAAGTGTAATCGAAATCGATCTACTAATTGGACTCGACATTTGTGGGAGGAAATGCCTTTGCTGGAAAAATTGTTTATCAAACCTTTTCTTTGGAAACGAAATACAAAAAAAAAGAGAAACAAAAAACCCAGGAGGATGCCGAAAAAAGCAGCAACACATACACGACTTTTGTCGAATCACTGGGGATGTGATTGATTAATATATTGATTTAAACGGATGACAACACGTCTAGGGTTATTTTATGACTAGAGTTTAGGGAATTGTGTTCATTATAACATTTATATTTACATTTTTATGTAGTTGTTTTTGTTTCAAACAGATCTATTTCATCCAGAGATTGACCCTAACAGGTACAACAACTCAGAGTGACAACAACCTGGAGTAATGGCAATAACTTTGGTCTAAGAATGGATTTGGCCACTAAGAGCTTGAGTTAAAGACCGTCTATGGAGTGGAAACCACACTCTCCGGTATAAATTAAATGTGAACACCACGGTTAATAAGACGGTCGTGCTGATAGTCTTCTGGAATTGTATTATAGTATCTAAATAATGAAAATGTAATCGTCTGTTTTTCCAATGTCTGATGAAACTTTGGAAGAGAGAAACGAGATACTACGGGACTTGTTAATTCAAACCTAGTAATTGCTAATTACTGTTACCTTGTATTTTTGCTCAGTAAACACTTTCCCTATCCTTAATACTTATCCATAGGAAGAGAAAACAGTCACCATTAATTTCCTGTAAAAAGTCCAACTGTAAACAGCCCTTCTTATTGCCAACTCTTAGGCAAAATTCACTTTGAATATGAATGAACCATTCTGGAGTTGAGTTTAACTGCGCTATGTGATCGATTGCTTTTGTTAGATCAGGTATAGGTTATCTGTGGGCCAAAGTGCTAAGGCTCACTGCAATTCTTGCCATTGAGAAAGACAAAAGACGCAGGAATTAGAAGCTTAGTGAAAAGATTTCATTCTCATTATTGGAAAGCTAACGGATGAGGAACTTTCCACACAATAATCAAATCCTTTGTTGACGGGAATTTTGATTGGACGCATCAGAGAATCTTTGAAATACTAAAAGAAAAGAGTTTCAAAATGAATCTAGTAATATTGAAAATAACTGGAATTTAAATCCTGACAGCTATAAAGAAGGGAAAAAAATTAACTTCCTGCATTTGGATTTCTGCAGAATCGATTCGTTATCTTCGCTTAAAGAGAAATGATGCAATATTGATATATGCCAAAGATCAGTGTAGTACCTGTTTCTTCCACGCAAAAAAAAAATTTCTGACCTCCGCCACCAGATCGATTTTTATTGAAACATCCAGCGAGGATCGAATGCACAATTCAGTGGTAATGGATCTGCAAGACTAGTTTGTTAACAATTATGCAACAATATGACATATTTTTCCACTTATATATAATCTCTGACAGCACGGATTCCCATAACTCTCTCCCTCCCTTCTTTTCGCCCCATCCTATCGTTTATCGTCCTCGGTAGTCTTCTGCATGTATCCAGTATCGCACAGAGCCGATTGATTTGTTTTGCTGGTCGACTACATTGTTATTTCCATGTGTAAGTGTCCACGGGAAGACGTCATTATGGGGTCGTCCTTGCTTTTCCAGCTGTTCCAGCTCGTTTTACTTGGATGGTTTGTGTGACTAAGTGGATATAAGCTGGCTGTTTGTGAGTTTGCTTCCATAATTTGTAGCTCGCAGCATCCTTATATACTCTCATCTAGCTGTTTCTCTCAAGCATTCGTTAGTCCAATCAGTGCAGCCACACAGTAGCACTGACCCGGTGACAGCCAGGAATAATACTTAATATTTTCAGAAATCAGATTTTCACAGGATCGATAATTTGTATTTAGAAGTCCATGACTTTCGTTTTCTGTAGATGATATATAAAATGAGGTAATCAATAAATAAGGCAAATGTTTTTATAGTCGCACTTTTTCAAAGAATCATAGTGATGAACTTTTCGTGACCAGAACACTGTCAGCATAACCTTCTTTACTTACCGTTGTGCCCGGATCTTTTCTTTACCGGAGAATCGGTGCGTTCCACTTCTTTTTGATTCGGGATTGTAGTGGCAAACCTGTGTTTAGACATTTGTAATCATTATTTTTTGACTAAAACATTCTTCTTGAACAATCTTAGTGATTTCACATGGTTTGCACTTCTCAAGCCCCAAAACTTTTATGACAGACCTCTTTCTGACTGGAGCACTATTTCACCATTTTGAATAGCCTCAAACAAGCAAGATTAAAATAAAGTTTTTTTATATAGATTTCTATAGAGTTTGTTAATGAGTAATACCGATAATCCTAATAAATGTAGATATATTTGGTTTAGATAAAAGTTTGCTGTCATAAAATTTGCTAAAGGGTATGAATTTATTTATGTTAACATCAGACGAGATAAAGGAAAGAGGCAACAGTCGCTTGAAATCAGCGTTGAATTCCTTGACAAATATAGGAACCCTCAGCTCTTATTCAACTATTTCCTTAATTGTGTGTGGGGACGGGGGTTGCCTGTAGCCTTCTCATTCACCAGAAAAACGGGTTAATATATTCAAGTCTTTTTTCTTCAAATTAAAATTTCTAATAGTCAAATAAAATAACAAGATGTCGATTGTATGATAAGCAAATGAAACAAAAAAAATTGGCAGTCCATTTGCTACTACGACTATGAATATTATGATGTCTGCACTTAAACGAAAATGTAATCTAGAGATTTAATATTTAACAAGCCGGCGATTATCAGTCGGTAAAGGATGCCCGAGGTCCTACACACGTATTATAACCCGCCTCCATCCTCACAAAGACAGCTAATAGCGCTTTAGGAATATACACTTTAGTCAAGGATATTACAACCAGGCTATTCCAGGCATTTGATCAAATGTCGCAAGTTAAACGCCATTCAGCCGTATTCTTCCCAGTCTGGTGCCTTCGATTTCCGTACGCATCCAGCCTCCTTTGACACTATAGTAAATAAGCATACAACTCAGATACGAGTACCCATGCTCGACATTGAGCAAAACTTTATTATCCTCGTACACTCTGAGTTTAACTGTGAAACATATAGAAATATATGGATATTCCTGGAATGCAGATAGTCCTATTATTATCTCATCGCGCTATATCTGCTAAATGGTGGGCTAATAAAACACAAAGTGCTGATCTTGAGGTCATTACTGGGTCTGTTTCTGATACTTTGGCTGTCAAAAGAGACTTAGATATAGTGGAAAACATATGAGTGCCATTGAAAATTGCCACAGAGGTCAGAACATGTCAAATGAACATTTACTGACAAGTGCTGAATATGTCTGAACACAGGAAGTGGCTGAGATCAAAAAATGAAGTCCATCTGATGCTGCACTAATGGTTCAGAGACACAGGTCGGTTTTACAATCCCGAGTCAAAAAGAAGTGGAAACGCACCGATTCTCCGGTAAAAAAAAGATCCGGGCACAACGGTAAGTAAAGAAGGTTATGCTGACAGTGTTCTGGGTCACGAAAAGATTCATCACTATGATTCCTTGAAAAAGGTGCGACTATAAACAATTTGCCTTATTTATTGAATTACCCTCATTTTATATATCATCTACAGAAAACGAAAGTCATGGACTTCTAAATACAAATTATCGATCCTGTGAAAATCTGATTTCTGAAAATATTAAGTATTATTCCTGGCTGTCACCGGGTCAGTGCTACTGTGTGGCTGCACTGATTGGACTAACGGAATGCTGAGAGAAACAGCTAGATGAGAGTTATATAAGGATGCTGCGAGCTACAAATTATGGAAGCAACATCTCACAAACACAGCTTTATATCCACTTAGCTCACACAACCATCCAAGTAAAACGAGCTGGAAACAGCTGGAAAAGCAAGGACGACCCCATAAGTGACGTCTTCCCGTGGACACTTACACATGGAAATAACAATGTAGGTCGACCAGCAAAAACAAATCAATCGGCTCTGTGCAGATACTGGATACCATGCAGAAGACCTACCGAGGACGATAACCGATAGGGATGGGTGGCGAAAGAGAGGGAGGGAGAGAGTTATGGGAATCCGTGCTGTCAGAGATTATATATAAGTGGAAAAATATGTCATATTGTTGCATAATTGTTAACAAACTAGTCTTGCAGATCCATTACCACTGAATTGTGCATTCGATCCTCGCTGGATGTTCAATAAAAAATCGATCTGGTGGGAGGTCAGGAAATTTTTTTTTTTGCGTGGAAGAAACAGGTACTACACTGATCTTTGGCATATATCAATACTTGCATCATTTCTCTTTAAGCGAAGATAACGAATCGATTCTGCAGAAATCCAATGACCAGGAAGTTAATTTTTTCCCTTCATTTATAGCTGTCAGGATTTAAATCCCAGTTATTTCATATTACTAGATTCATTTTTGAAACTCTTTTCTTTTAGTATTTCAAAGATTCTCTGATGCGTCCAATCAAAATTCCCGTCACAAAGGATTTGATTTATCTGTGTGGAAAGTTCCCTCATCCGTTAGCTTTCCAACATAATGAGAATGAAATCTTTTCACTAAGCTTCTAATTCCTGCGTCTTTTGTCTTTCTCAATGGCAAGAATTGCAGTGAGCCCTTAGCACCTTTGGCCCACAGATAACCTATACCTGATCTAACAAAAAGCAATCGATCACATAGCGCAGTTAAACTCAACTCCAGAATGGTTCATTCAATATTCAAAGTGAATTTTGCCTAAGGAGTTGGCAATAAGAAGGGCTGTTTACAGTTGGACCTTTTTACAGGAAATTAATGGTGACTGTTTCTCTCCTATGGATAAGTATTAAGGATAGGGAAAGTGTTTACTGAGCAAAAATACAAGGTAAACAGTAATTAGCAATTACTAGGTTGAATTAACAAGTCCCGTAGTATCTCGTTTCTCTCTTCCAAAGTTTCATCAGACATTGGAAAAACAGACGATTACATTTTCATTATTTAGATACTATAATACAATTTCCCAGAAGACTATCAGCACGACCGTCTTTATTAACCGTGGTGTTCACATTTATTTATATACCGGAGAGTGTGTGTTTCCACTCCATAGACGGTCTTTAACTCAAGCTCTTAGTGGCAAATCCATTCTTAGACCAAAGTTATTGCCATTACTCCCAGGTTGTTGTCCACTCTGAGTTGTTGTACCTGTTAGGGTCCAATCTCTGGATGAAATAGATCTGTTTGAAACAAAAACAACTACATAAAAATGTAAATATAAATGTATAATGAACACAATTCCCTAAAATCTAGTCATAAAATAACCCTAGACGTGTTGTCATGCCGTTTAATCAATATATTAATCAATCACATCCCCAGTGATTCGACAAAAGATCGTGTATTGTTTGCTGCTTTTGTTTCGGCATCCTCCTGGGTTTTGTTTTCTCTTTTTTTTGTATTTCGTTTCCAAAGAAAAGGTTTGATAACAATTTTTCCAGCAAAGGCATTTCCTCCCACAAATGTCGAGTCCAATTAGTAGATCGATATTCGATTACACTTTCAGTCATTGACCGATTTTTGCATTCTTATAACTCACCATTTTTATTATCTTGCAAATCTCTGCTTTTTCTAGCTGTGCACGCGCACAAAACCCCGAAAAAACAATAATTTGGAAAGTAGTCATTCCAATGATAGAATAAAAGAAAAGAAAACATGACAAGATATTTAGAAGAATTTCCACAGATTCGAGAAGCGATTGTGCAATACTTTCAAAACGATATACAGTTAAGTAAACAAACATTTAACATTCAAAGAAGTGGTTTACCATATTTGTATACCAATCATCCTAATGGGGACGTCCATCGTAGTTTAACGTTTAGCAAGATAGTCTCGCAGATCCATTTCTGCTTCGCTGGGTGACCCGTACTTGAAACCTTGTGTCACATCCTACCGTGGCGAACGGGTTGGGTAAATATGTACAATCATGCTAATGGATCATAAATATGGTAACTGTTAGATTGTCCTATTCTAGTGTACCACCACCCAATAAAAATGGCACTCAACAAACTCACAGCCATTAGAGTCAGTGCATAGACTTATAGGGGAGAACGATGCCAACGGACAGACGAACAACAATTGGATAACGTGTTCTATTCTAAAAGGTTCGTGTAGTGTTGACTGTGTCGTAGAAGAAGAGGGTAGAGAAAGCGTGCAAGAGAAAGGTAGGGAAATACACGGAATTTGCTTGGTATGGTTTATTTGCTTTGCGTCATGTCAACTCTTTATGGGTTATTTAATGCCAAAATTTGATAAATTTCCAAATGTGTTATTAAAATAAAATAAAGGAGGGTAGGGAAGAAAAGCAAACACAAAGGGATAGAGAGAAAGAAAAAGAAAAAAGAAAATAAGGAAGGAGGAGGGGGAGAAGAGAAGAAGAAAGAAGGAGAGGAGAAGGAGAGGAGAAAGGAGGAGGAGGAAGGAGGGGAGGAGAAAAAGAGGAAAGGAGGAGGAGAAAAAGAAGGAAAGGAGGAGGAGAAAAGAGAGGAAGGAGGAGGAGAAAAAGAAGGAAGGAGGAGGAGAAAAAGAAGGAAAGGAGGAGGAGAAAAAAGAAGGAAAGGAGGAGGAGAAAAAGAAGAAGGAAAGGAGGAGGAGAAAGGAGAAGAAGGGGGGGTGAAAAGAAAAAGGAAGAAGAAAAAATAAAGGAGGAAAGAAAGAAAGAAGCGAGAAGAGAAGGAAGGAGAGAGTGTGAGAGAGAGGGAAATAAGAAGACATGCTGGACATTGCTGGAAATTTAGGGACAAACTCACAAATGCCGTTCTCTTATGGACACATGGACACACCAGACTGGGCTGACCAGCAAAGATTTATATTGATCATCTTGCGGATACTGTATGTCGGGAAAAAGGACTTGCCAGGAGCAATGACCTATAGGGATGGTTGGTGAGAGAGTAAGTCATTAGAAACCGTGCTGTCAGCCGCGACATGATTATATAAGATTATGAAATTAATCCCTCTCAAATTCCATTTCAACGTAATCAATGTTCAATTAACAGGAATTCCTTGCAAATGTTTACCAAATCATTTTTCTTGTTCCCTTTTTCTGTCACTCAACAATTCCTTTCGAGACGAAAACGCCAAAAACAAAACATTTCGAAATTCCAATATTTCAGCCATTCTTCTTTCATGATTTTCTCGAAAAACCATTACAACTCATTGTAACATTTATTGTTTCTTTTTTTATCTTAAATACCATAACTACATATCTAACCTCCGTTCTCAAGATTGGGTGTAACGTCGCTCCAAATTCTTATTTTCCTTCATTCATTGACTAATATATATATATATATATACTATATATATTATAGATAGATAGATAGTGTGTGGTGGTGTCATAAAAGAACGACACTTATGAGTTCGTCCTACTTTTCCAGCATGTCTTGCTCTCTTCTTACTTTCCGTCTCTCTCCTCTCTCTCTATATCTTATATATATATATATATATATATATATATATTATTTTAATGGAGATTGTCTGTTTTTCTGTCTGTAACCGAAACTATATTACTACTCAAGTTACAATTCCCTTAGTTATTGACATCACATTCTCAATGATTTTATTTTTTTTATCTAAACCTCAATTATTAATAAAATTGTTTTACATTAGTATTATTGTTTACCATATCTACATACAAACAACATGCCAATTATATTTATATTACAACAAAATAGCGGTTTACAGTTTGAACGGAAAGGCTAATTTGCATATTGATATTAAAAATGTGATTTTAAATAAATATGTGCTTAGTATTATTGATTTCTAACTGTTTGGTTTTATTTTAATGAATATAAGCAACAATCTCTTCAATGAATCTTAAATGAAATCCATTGACAAGAAGAAATAACTGTAATTTCATTCTTTTACTTTTTTAAGTAAATCTTAAATTAGAAAAAATAACAATGAAAGAGACGAGAGTGATTCGGAAGAGTAAGTTTCAGTGTTCTATCTTTCGATTATACTCCCTCTGTTTCAAATCTTTTTTTATCTGCATTTCCCATTTAGTTTCATTAGCCTTTCTAATTAATACAATATTTTATTACATTAAACTTAAATACTTGCACCCGGAGGTGTATATATTTGCTAGTATATATAAAGAGAGATTTAAGTGTGTGTATGTACAATATATAATATATATAAGAGAGGAGAGAGAGAGAGAGAGAGAGAGAGAGAGAGAGAGAGAGAGAGAGAGAGAGAGAGAGAGAGAGAGAGATTTAAGTAATATATATATATATATATATATATATATATATCACTAACCATTGTAGCGGATGTATTTTTAGTGATGAACAGAAGATTAATTTCATAAGTTAACCCTACTTAAAATATTTATTATCATTAAGACATTTGATTAAACTGTTAGATGAGAATATATGATTTTTTTGGCAAGTGCATGGTCATTACTTTTATTTAATGTTGTGGGAGCAGAAAACATGGCGAGATATTCGTCAGATGAATTCTACTGGAGGTTTTTACAAGATAAACTATCTGTTGCTCTTAGCTTCTCGTGGTTTCCACATGCATCAGCATCCGTACCTTGCGAACAGGGTACTGAATGTTTGCAAGTGCAGCAAAAAAAAAAAAAAAAAAAAAAAAGAAAAGAAAAAAACTTCCCTCACGTTTTCTTTATAATTCTGTCGTTATCTTGCACATTCTTTGGTCCCTCAGGATTTACAATTGCATTTTTTGAAATTTTTATTTCCGAACACAAAAAAGCACAAGTTCAACCCATAGAATTAAAACAAAGCAAGAAAGAAAAGCCAAATGAAATTATGAGATATTTAAAAAAAATTTAATCAACTTTATATTTAATTTCGTGACTATGTACCAGGGAGCCTCAAAATACTAAAAACTCCGTCCGAAAATGTTTCAGCCGCCTGAACTGTAATTAAGGGTTTTTAGCGGCAAAATGATAACGAGATGTTTAATTAAGTTCATGTGAGGAGGTTAATGATTTGATCGATTTTAAATAGAAACTAAAATATTTGAATTCTTTTTCACAAGTATTCTGTTTTCAACAACGAGTACAGTTTTGATATATTTTAATGTCAACCAGTTCAAATCGATAAAAAAGAAAGATTGGGACATATTCCTGTCGAAAAGCAAAAAAGAACCCTTGATCATTATATATATATATATATATCTTATTATAATGGAGATTGTGCGTTTGTCTGTCTGTAACCGACTATATTACTATTCAAGTCACAATTCCCTTAGTTATTACATCACATCTCCCTTATTTTATTTTTTTTAAACCTCAATTATTAATAAAATTGTTTTAACATCATTAATACTGTTGACTATATATACATACTAATAACATGCAATTCTATTCATATATACAACAAAATAGAGGTTTACAGTATGAATGGAAAGGCTAATTTGCATATTGATCTTAAAAATGTGATTTTAATAAATATATGCTTAGTATTATTGATTTCTAATTGTTTGGTCTATTCTTATTGAATATGAGCAAAATTCTCGGGATAAATCTTAAAAGAAACCCATTAACAAGAAGAAATAACTGTTATTTTATTCTTTACTTCTATTTTAACTAAATAGTTAAAATTAAGAAAATTTACCAATGAAAGACGGGAGTAATGGAAAATGATGGAAGAGTTAGTTTCAAAGTTGTTTTATTTTTCAATCATACCCCTCTGTTCAAATTTTTTTCTGCCTTCTTATTCAGTTTCATTAGCCTTTCTAATTTAATATGATATTTTATTATATTAAAACTTAAATACTTGCACCCGGAGGGTGCATATATTTGCTAGTATATATAAAGTTAGGTTAGGAAAAACATGCAATCAATAGTGCTTAGTAACTGACAATTTTTCGCGTATGTTATTTTCAGACCAAGTAATTATGTTCTGTTTTCCCTTATGTTGTGTGATGAATCATGACTGATTTTAGTTTAATTTTTGGTGCCTTGTGAGAAAGTTTTTATTTGTGCAGAATTTAAGGAGAACGTTCCAATATACTGTGTTTATGTACATAAAGACGAACAAAAATGATAAGAAATAGGAATATTTCAAAAGAAATGTTATTTATTTCTATTATTCTTAGTCATCGTCAAGAAAGAAAAAATTGAGGAAAGATCTTTTTTAGATAGTTTTAAAAAAAAATAAGTTTCAATGTAGGAATGGAAAATGTTCTGCTGAAGTGGCATATCCATTTGTTCAGTAAAACCATCTACTGGTTTAATTGTCTTCAATAGGTTTTTTTCTTTATACATGTCTGTGTATAAGGCGCCTGGTTCCTGAGTTTAGTTTTTATTTGGTTTGGGAGGGATTTGTTTCAAGTTAAACTAGTGACACACACACACACACCACATATATATATATATCTCATAAAGGTACACGGTAATAACTTACTCGAGGTTCACCATAAGGATCTTCAGGGTTAAATCTACTGGATTAATCAAGATATTGATTAATTGGCAGTCGATTTCATGTCGGTATTTCTTTTTCAAAGAAAAATTACACACGTGAAATCGACTGCAATTAATCAATATCTTAATAGTCTTCTTGGAAATCAACAATTATTCGTCTATCTTGAAGAAAATTAATGTTTCATTCATTGTTCATTTTTTTGAGTCTTGCTAGATAGTTTGTTTCAATACCTTTAGAATATAATTGGGCTTCCATCGTGGTGTAAAGCAAGCTAATCTCAGACTCATACAACTAAATAGCGAGTTCATCTCGCTGGATGCCTCAATACGTTTGACCTTGTGATATATCCTACCGTGACAAAAGGGTTGGGTAAATACATACGTTCAGAATACACTTCATATAGCAAATTATTTTACAGCTTTTTTTTTTAATAGAATAATTCGTGTACACCCTAGAGTGGATAGGCGTTCAAATACTGGACGAGACTGTTTGATTTCACGTCGTGGTAAATAACCATGAGAACGTTATGAATCCAACGATTCTCGCTTCCAGCTAAAAGTCATAAATCGTTAAACTGTTAAACTCCGCTTAAAAATGACCTTGTGTCACATACTGTTTTTGCGCAAGAGCGGGGCTTAAGTGTATATATATATTCTTAGCCTGTGAAAAGCATTAAGCGAAACTAATAGTAGGTTTCGTCTTGATCATTAGATTTATCTTTTATTATTTGCTCTACTTAGGTATTGAGCACTTTTTACTTATATCATTATATTCATACCGCTAGGAAAATAAGCTAATATCTTATATACATATATATACATATAATTGTTTTTTTTCTTTGGCCAAATACTGTACCAATAGATTACTTTTTGTTGGTACAACTATCTTGGTCTTTTTCTTTTTCCAAAAATTTTTTTTCTCCGGTTGATGTTTGTAGTATATTTTTACAATCAAACTATTTGCTGGTTTTTTTTCTCACCGCAAGGATTTACGACAGGCTTGGTATATTAAATTTTATATATATATATATATATATATATATATATATATATATATATATATATAAAGAAAATAACAGATTAAGAAAAATCCGACAAAATGTGTGTATGCATTACCCACCTCAGCCATGCATTCTCTTTGAAATCCAGACTCCATGTTGTTGAGGCTAATTGGGTTCCTAGTCTTTCATATCTGTTCTTCTTGGGAATTTTTTTGTGCCCATTGCTTTTTTTTTTTATTAATGAACACAAGAATTTATATTTTTAGAGCTCTTATTTAACTTTAATACACACATGTTAAGAACAATCACGCATCGAGAACCGGACAAACTATCACCCAGCCAATACTGACTTTCTAAAACATACTTTATCACGTTTTGCTCTGGTCAACCAGAGTTGAGGTCAATTAAATATAAAAATCTTGTCACCAAATAACTATTTTCCCTTGAAACCCTTTTCTTTAAGTTTACACTCCAGTACATAATTGATAGGAAACCTATCAATTATGTAACAATTCACCTTTCCTGTATATTCGTCAGCAGACTTTATATATATATATAGTATATATTTATATATAAACACGTAGATGAAGTCGTTATTTTGGGGCGAGCCATTGTGATAGTTAATAGTATAAATTAATAATAGTTAATTTAAAACAAATCATATGAAATTAAAAGAAAAATAATTAAGCTATTGGATTAAATTAAAAATTACAGAAAATCTTGAGACAAAGGGAATTTTAATCATTTTTCTCAGAAAAAAATGGGGGGGCTCATTATCATTGATAGTGCGTTATATTTGGTTAAGTTATCGTGGACATGGAGTCAACAGCTGATTACTTCAATTTCTCGCCTATGCGGCCAATGGTCTGAAGATCGTATTGACAAGAAACTGTTAGTAACCAGGGTGTTTTCCATGTCTACGCTACCTTAACTCAAATATGTATAATCTTGTGGCCCAGAATCGAATTAGAAAAGTTTCAAAAAATGTGCAATATTATTATGAGTAGAGCTTTTGTTCATGGTTCCCCTCCCCCAATTGGAGAAAAATATAAAGCACATACCTACGGAAATGCAATCCATCTGAGGATCATGAGGGAACAACGCATGAGAAAGTCATGGGCTGTATTTTGTTATGGGCCCTCTTAGTTTTTTTACTTTTTATTAAAGAGAATTGTATGAAGGAAAATGAAAAATGATTAAGAAAGTGTAAGACGGAGAATGAAAAAAAAAAATGAAAGAAAAAGTGTGAGACGGAGAATGAAAAGAAATGAAAGAAAAAGTGTGAGACGGAGAATGAAAAAAAAATGAAAGAAAAAGTGTGAGACGGAGAATGAAAAAAATGAAAGAAAAAGTGTGAGACGGAGAATGAAAAAAATGAAAGAAAAAGTGTGAGACGGAGAAGAAAAAAAATGAAAGAAAAAAGACGGGAATGAAAAAAATGAAAGAAAAAAGTGTGAGACGGAGAATGAAAAAAAAAAACGAAAGAAAAAGTGTGAGACGGAGACTGAAAAAAAAACGAAAGAAAAAAGTGTGAGACGGAGACTGAAAAAAAAAAAACGAAAGAAAAGTGTGAGATGGAGAATGAAAAAATGAAAGAAAAAGTGTGAGACTGAAAATGAAAAATGAAAAAAAGTGTAAGACTGAAAATGAAAAAAGTGTAAGACGAAAAAGGGAAAGAGAAAGCGTAAGAAGGAAAAGGAAGAAAGAGAAAGTATAAGAATGAAAAAAGAGAAAGTGTACGAGGGGAAATAAAGTGTAAGAAGGAAAATATAGAAAATCCTGTGATGACACTGATTGATCAATCAATTAATTTTAACACCATGTCATCCCGTCTGCCTAGAGGTGATTGAATTGTATACAATTTATGTTTATATTTACTTTTTCTGTGTAGATGGAGAGGTTTTTCAACACAATTATATGATTTCAAGTATTTCTATCTTAGTCGGTAGAGCATTCGCCAATGAATCGTAAAGTTCAGAGTTCGATACCGGTCCCCACCAACTCATTAGTATTAGTAGCACAGCTTGAGTAATCTGATACGTACCGTAAAGCATCTGGGAGCTGATGGTGTAATCGCAGTTTCCCCCTTAATCTAACCTAATTTAACAATAACAATAATAATCATAACATTAATGATAATTATAAAAGTATTCCAGTCGTACGTCTCATTAACAACTCCAATAATATGATTGCATTTCTTTTACTTGAAGAATAATTAAAGTTCCAATTACCGTCGAACTGGGAAGACAAGACAACAAACGGTTGTAACTCAAATACAAACCCGAATGCTACAAAGTCCACTGCAAAATAAAGTATATATAAGACTCCACAATGTCATTCAAATCAAGCAGTCAAGCAGCCAATCAGAACTCAAGGAATGGAATCACCCAAATCACCCAGATTCATGGATGGATCATTCTTGATTCCTATTTATACCAGCTGTCTTAGACACTGCTTAAGTTGAACTTAGTTAGCTGCTGTTATTAAAACCAACAGTAGACTAACTGGCTTCAATATTACTGTACAAATGTTGTGTGTTTTTTGACAGAAACTTTCTCTTACGATATCCGGGCGTGAAAAACTAACTTTGTAAGGCTTTGATCATTTTAGATCCGGCCTAATTTAGGAAGAAACACAACGTTATTCTTGGGAAAGAATCTGTATTCTCTCACATCTCCTTTAGACGGCTACTGTAATCAGAAAGCAAATCTTGGATGTCAAAAAGAAAGGGTCGAAAAGCAGAGTTAATGAAAATACATGGGTTAATGCAGTTTCCAGTTGCACATGCGATATGTATGTGTATATGTATATAAAGACAACATGAAAGGCCAATTGAAAGCCAAGACAGAAAAAGAAGGCACGACACAGAATTGCAAGAAAATAAGTCACATGATTTCTCAAGAGATGCTCTTTTCCAAAATTTACAATACCTACGTATATAAGTTGAACCTGTGAAAATGTCACTCCTTGATATTTTATTTACTTTGTAATAACTCTGTCAGTCTCATGACTATAAGTTTCATGTATTTGTAAAAAAATACAATCTTCAGATGAAACTTACGTCATGAAAGTGACATGAGGTGAGAAAACAAATATATATATATAAAGCCTGTTATAGATCCAACGAGAGAAAAAGAAAATATTTAATATATAAAAAAAGTTCGTAAAATGTTTTGAATTTTGTTTATTGGCCTCGACACGCATTTTGGATTGTTTTCAAGCTCTATAGTATATTTGAGGTTTCATAAGATTTCAATAAGGATATGTATTTCTGTGTATACATATACAAGTATATGATGATACAACCGCCCAACAAGATTCAATATAAGTTATTTTATATTATTTACTAAACTTTGCCGAGTTTGACAGCATGCCTTGGGTTTCCAGTCCCCCTTGTTACAAAGTAGTAAGTCATTTCAGTATTGAACAAGCTCATCCTTACTTACCTCGGGGATCTGATTCTGAAAAACGGGGCTTTCAGCGTGATTTGGCCGTAAATCAAATTCTATCTTCTAATAATCCGATGTTTGTATGCTATGATTACATCACCTATTTTCTCATACCACAGTCGGGAATTTGGTCCCTAGTAACACAAAATGAAATGTAAATACCAATACTTGATTCCTCGAAATATTCTACCCTTTTGTTTGATACAGAGCTTTGTTTTTAATTGCAGCCCTGAATAGACACATAGACAGAGACACCACCAATATTGAATATAATATATATGAGTCATTCCAAGAATGTGTTCACTGATTTATTGAATATGAGGTTACCGTTTGAAATTCTGTCACTAATGTACTCCCATAAGGGTGTTAATATTGTTGTTTAAATTTTAATACATAAAGCTCTTTCAATCTTTATTATTAAGGATTTCTGCTAGTTTTATTTTTCATTTTCCTAATTCTAGTTGCTTTTTATTGTAACTGGCTCGGGTCGTCACTTCTACGACAACAAGGATAATAACGCATCGGAAACAAGAATAAAGACTAAGCAAGCGTGTAAAACAATAACAACAAATATGGCACTCACCATTCAAAGTGGCGGGAACTATTTCTATTCTTGCTTCTAATGTATTATTTTATTGTTTTCTTTTATTTGCTTTTTATTATGTTTTATACTTTATTAATTTGTCTTATTTTTTTTTACATACAATTGATTTTGCACTTATTATATTTTATCTTGCTCTTCTTGCGGGGATAAAAATTATTAACCCTCTCTCGGACAAAAATAGGGTGGGGATTTTATTGAACTTAGGTTCTTGCTGGTCTCTACCAATTTTCGTTTATAAATTGATCTGCGCTCGGTCGTTATACAGACAGAAACTAACTCTCTCTCTCTATTTTTATATATATATATATATAGGGTTCAACAGCAATCCTTTCCATATTTTAAACTGTTACCTGTGTGGTGCAAGTAAACTTAGGTAAATGGTAATGTAGCTCCATCTTGCTATTTTCCCAGATAAATTAGTTACGAGCATGACTTGAACCGGTGCACATCGTGTGTTTGCTGTTGAAATTGTTTTAGACTGGTTAATCTAATTGCTACACAGAGTTTTCAGTGCTCATTTTATGTTACATCAGAATTATATTGTTCGTATAGAAAATCGATATTGTTATTGGTTGAAAGTTCTATTAGTATGTATGAAAAGACTCTTCAAGGTGTTCGAGTAATAATGATATGGAACACTTTTACTACCATTTGGATCCCGATATGCGTAAAACAAGAAGACTTAAATGTCTATATTGAAATCATAAAGAAATATTCCATGGTATTTCATAAAACTCGGTAAAATAATAAAGCTGCTGCCAATATATATAAACTAATTTCATGTTATGGTGAATTATGTATGTATGTATGTATGTATATATATATATTATTCCACCATAAAAGGAAATTATCAAGAAAAGCTCTCTGTGTAGCAATTAATAAAAGGTTTCACAGCAAATACAAGGTGTGCATGGGTCCAACCCCTGATCGTAGCCGAATGGTTAGACATTAGCTAGATAGGCAATGGTAGCTTTAAGTTCACGTTCACCACACAGGTGACAGTTTAAAATGTGGTAGGTGTTTCAATAATCTCAGGTTTGGAGATGTTTGTTGTGTTATTGTTATCATCATAGGAAGGGGACACAGTGAACCGAGTTCAAATCCTGGACGAAGCGGTTTGCATTTCACATAGAGCGAATACTCTTAGGAGAGGTACAAATCCAACTATTCTCCCTCTGGTTATGAGTATATAACAGAGAAGACTGGGCTTTTTAACGTTGGTATGGCAACCGGTTTAGGAGAAGAAAAACTCTGAATTCAAACCTGTTATAGTTCACGTGGAGAGATTGGGTAAATACATATATGTATATATTTACCAACCCTTCTGTACAAGCAGGATGCGACACAAGATCAATTTCTTAAGCAGAGTTTAACAGGTTTGAATTCAGAGTTTTTCTTCTCCTAGACAGGTTGCCTTACCAAGGTAAATACATATGTTTGTATAATAACATAAAAATACTTCCAAGTATTTAGCTAGGGTTGTTTATTTTGATTTTGGGGATAGCATGCAGCAAAGGAGAAAAAAAGCAAAAATACGTGAAAGAAATAAGAAACCAAGAAAAGCGAAATAAAGAATGTTCAGACACCATTTGCCTGTCCGCATTTTACTAGCATCAAATAAACAATTGCCAACCAAGAAGCATCTTGTCTTTTTACAATTTGCTAAGTTTACACACAGCAGAAGCAATAGCTAAACCGATTGATCAATGTAGACTTCCTTACCAATCCTTTTGAGCCAGGAATTGAACATTATTTATAGCAAACACCTCCACTATCACCACTGTCAACAACAGAAAAAAGAGAAAAATAGCATCAGATTATTTTGTGTATGTGTGTGTATATATGTATATATATATATATTATATATATATATTATATATGGGAACGATATCTTTTAAGTATAAAAACAGGATCAAAAGAAAAATCGACTCTCGGAGTTTTACGTTGTCTATCCTCAGATGAGCTAGTGTTCAAACATGTCTAAATTTGTTAGATTCAACTGAACAATTTTTTCTTCATTTTCCTTTTTTTTGTCTTTGTTTAATGGTATATCAACCTTCTTGGGTTATTTAATAATCAAACCTAAATGATGAGGGTTTCATAATTTTCCCAAGGATATTAGTCCAAAAGTGAACGTAATAGAGCCACTGGAGTTCGAACTAGCTCATTATGATGTTCCAGTTCAGCACGTGAACCACAACGCCACGGGGACTCTCTCCTCACCCCCCCCAAAAAAAAAGAGTACATATTTGTCCAATTGAATGTAATTTGAATATTATCTCACCAGAGGATCAACAACGTAAAACTCTAAGTTGTGAGCTTTTTTTTTATCCTGCCTTATAATCTTTTTTACTTGAAACATATTGTGATATTGCTCTGCATTTTCGTGCATAGAGCATTAATATTTAACGATTATATATATATATATATATATATATATTATATATATATAATCAAGATCCGGCAGAATAATAAAAAGACAATTTGGAAAATCATAATGACGTTTCACCAAAGATCTCGCATCACCAGAATGCAAATTACTTTATTACCAAAAACGAATCTACCTTAAAGGAAGTGGAGAGTAATTTATGCAAAGCATCTGAAAAAGGGGGGAATGTAAGGAGTTTGACAAATAAATATGATTCACTCGAAAAGCGTTCGAACACTTATGTCTCCCCACACCTTTAATGTGAATTTATTTTTTATTTATAAAATCGTTTGAATTCTGATGACGCCAGACCTTTGAAACACGTCATTCTGAATTTACAGTGTGTCTTTTTTATATATGTATATAGTATTTTGTGTGTGTGTGTGTGTGTATTAAGGTATCCAATTCTCTTTTGGACATGTTCCATTATGACAGACAAGGATTGTTTAAGGTTTTTTCTTTTCTTTTCTCTTGACAAGAATCTTGGCACAGATGTAGATAAAAGTCGTAAAACGAATGTCAATAACATAAGTGATGTGGAATTGTTTAATAACCTACGCTCTAACACACGTGTTAGATGCTCTTTAACATCCCACTCCAGGTGAATATTTTTTAAATGTAGGTTATTTTTGTCTTTCTAAGGAAAGCTCTTAGTATTTGAAATCCTTTTTGGCGATTAGCGTTTTTCAGACTTATGTTTTCATTTTCTTGGAATACCATCGTGTATTTAGATCTTTTAAAAAGTTGACGGCATGTCGACCCGTCTATGGTTATTTATGCCGAGAGGTTATTATCGAATACGAATAATTCTAAACAGATCTATTTGACCCATATTAGAGTGGGCTTGGGGCCAATGACAATGTGGATACTCCACATATCTCAGGAACTGGAGCCCCAACATCAGATGCAGTTTATTGTCATATCCAAAACACATATTTAAGGGTGTGGGTACACTTTTGAAGGGACAGTCAGTGTATTTTAATTTCCACTAACAAAGCATCTTAGTATTTGAAGTTTTTCTTGGTGCTAGATAAACGTTTTCTTATGCTTTCGATTAATGACCAACATTTTTAACCCTCCCTCATGAATTAAAATTTAACAAACTCTGGGAAAAAAAGGAATGAAACTTAGAGTAATTTGTCTGAAGTTTTTAGATGAAGCTTTTCGAACTGGTGTCCTCATCTTTATTATTATGTACACAACGTTTTGGTCAATGTACCCTCCGACCAACAGGTGCTTCTATTTTAACTCAAGAGCCTTCACGGAATTTCGAACGAAACCCATTATTTAATCTATTGGGTTAGACTGTTCTCATTCAGTTAACCATGACCGGGTACAAGCGTTAAGCTACGTTAAGTATTCTGATATTTTCGCAAGGAGTCAAGATTTAACTAACAACCTACAGATGATTGTCAAATCACCCTTATATCCGTTGCTCCATGTGTTCACCTGAACAATTCATAGTGAATTTTTGGCACCTATAAACCTAATGTTCTTTTTACGTAGAATGTTACAGTTATACTTATGTAAGATTTTTTTACATTACTCATGAAAAATTTCAAAATGAGTAAAGTAGAAAATGGTAGAAAAATCAGAAATTCATAGAAAGTCTTTTAAATGTAAGTTTAGGCTCTGTTCTTTATATTCGTTATAAATGTTTTTAAAAAAACAGGGGAGGTGCTGTCGTAATGACATTTTAGCAATACCTTGAATAGCAAATATTACAGTTATAGTCTTGTGGGATATGTAGATTGATATGAATACAAATAAAATCGCATTTATGTTCTTGATAATGGCCAACGACTGTCAAAAGTACTCGGATTATGAAACCGAAGCTTTAATTTACATTTTCTGAGTTTTTACTCGCCAACAGGAAAAAAAAAGATTTAAACAATCCTCGTCTGTTATAAATAATTAAACATGTACCTTGAATGAAAGAAAAATGGAGAAAAAACAGACACAAAAGACAACTATATTTTTCAATTAAGGTTTCATATTTATAATGCCGACAAATACGAATAAACTTTGAATAAAGAAATAAAAAGGAAGGAAAATACTTTTAGGGGACATTAAAACTCGTGCAATCATCACTTAGAATCAAAATTGTTCACCAACCACACACACAAACAGACAAAACTCCAAAATACAATGCCTCACACTTGGTAGTTATTTACTAAACTTGGCCTAATTCTGGCACAAGGTCAGCAATATGAGGCAGCCAGTACTGAACCTACTAACAATAGTCTGCTCGATTAGCTGGTTAATCATAGCATTACGCAAGGCTTCTACTTTATTAAACTTAGTATAAATGTTAGACAAGGCTAGAAGTAGGGGGCGCCCAGTGAGGATTGAACGTACTACAGCTGGTATCCTAGTCTAGTTTGCTTACCATCATATCACGTGAATCTATCTGGTTTCATGAGTAGCGTAAAAGAAAATGGAATCGGTGGCCCGGGTTCAAATTCTGAACAAGGCTGTTTGCTTTTTCTTCGCGTTAATGCCCCTTGAGAAAGGCATAGATCTATCTGTTCATAATCAGCAGACTGGGCTCTTTATCTTTATCAAAGCAGCCAGTCTAGGAGAAGGATTAATCTAAATTCAAACCAGTTTTACCCTGCTTAAAAAATGACTTTGGGTCACACACGTGTTGTTTTCAGTGATATCTGAAGAAATACTCGATCATTTCTGAATTGGTTTGGTTTATTTGTTTATTAATCAATATTTGCAGTTTATTTAATGCCAAAGCCATACTAGTAGAAAAAATAGTAGTGGTTCTATTTAACCCAAAGCTATAGGTATGAGGGGTCCTACCTTTCCCAAAGGTATTGATTCTAAAGTGAACGTTAAATTGCGACTAAAGTTTGAAATCGCTTACTACTATGACATATTCCAGCAAGTAACATACTCGGCCACGAAGACTTCTATTCCGTTTCTGAATTATATCCAAGAAGATTGAGGAGGGTTGACATGCTGTAAAACCAATCAAACTATGAAATATTGTCATTATTCCATGAATTATTCGGACTAGTATCTTTATCCTTATTCTTATCAATGTATCAGCGAATCGCGTTCGTATTTACATTTTTGTGTAGTTTCCTTTTAAAATAGTCTGCACATGATCCTATCGAATACTAATAATTCTTAAACTGATGTATTTAAATAATAACAGGTATTACAACCCGGGTCATAGTAGACCTGGGAGATCTGACAATAAAGAGACACTCAACATTTCTCAAAGCCCCAGAATTGGTACATTACCACCAAATGTAATTTAGTGTTATACTCAGGAATGTGTGGGTTTTTATGCCTCTGCAGGTAATACAGGCAGCTTATTCTAAGCCCCGCCGATAAGCTAATAACTATTTTAATACAAATAACTTGCACAATTATATAGATTTGATAGTTACCAACTAATATCAACAAACTATATACAATTCCATAAGTCATTTGTTTGCACACAGTTATATGGTTTCAAGTAACTAATAATAATATTTAGTAAACAATTATAGCTTCGAGTAACTTCTTAAGGAAAATAATTTAGTTGTACTAGCAAATACTTGCACCCGGAGGGTGCATATATTTAAGTTTTAATATAATAAAATATTATATTAAATTAGAAAGGCTAATGAAACTGAATAAGAATGTAGATAAAAAGATTTGGAACAGAGGGGGTATGATTGAAAAATAGAACAACTTTGAAACTAACTCTTCCCTCATTTTCCATTACTCCCGTCTTTCATTGGTAAATGTTCCTAATAATTTAACTATTTAGTTAAAATAGGAAGTAAAGAATAATATTACAGTTATTTCTTCTTGTTAATGGATTTCTTTTAAGATTTATCCCCGAGATTTTTGCTCATACTTATTAAGATAACACCAAACAATTAGAAATCAATAATACTAAGCACATATTTATTAAAATCAAATTTTTAATATCAATATGCAAATTATCCTTCCCATTCACACTGTAACCGTTATTTTGTTGTATATATAAGTACAACTGCGTGTTATTAGCTTGTAGATATGGTAAACAGTCTTAATGATGTAAAACAATTTTGTTAATAATTGAGGTTTGAATAAAAAAATAAATCATGGAGAATGTGATGTAAATAACAAGGGAATTGTGACTTGTATAGTAATATAGTTACGGTTACAGACAGACAAACCCAAAATCTCCATTATAATAAGATGTAATATAATATTCCTATTCAATATAAATAATTTTGACGTACTCCAGTCACGTTTCATGTTCACATTTTGACAAGTACTCTTCGGAAAGATATAAATCCCCCTTATCCCCTGGATATTGCTTAAATAGTACCTCTAAAAATTTATCTACAAGGATGGCTTTGGTTGATATGTCATTAAACAAAGAAGCTAAACTTAACAGGTACCACTTCGGGTCAGAATGGATCTAGGAGTAATGACAATAAAGGGGTATTCTACGTTCACGTGAGCTCCAGAACTACAGCCTAGTTACTAGATGCAGTTTAATTCATAACCAGGACACCCCTTTTTTTTTTTATTTTTTTTTTTACCCTTTAGCAGAGGGTACAGTCGGCGTATTCTGAGCTGTGTTGACATTTCAGTTTAGGTAACGGTTTAAATAACCAAGGTAGCAACGAATGTCTAAAGAAGGTAGGTGACTACATTTTGAGTGAGTGGGGGATACACCCTACAAATCAGAATTGATTTGCTATAAGCTGTTTATTTTTAAGATAATCGATTGTATTTTGTTCGAGGTTAACTCAACCTGGCAGTTCGACATTTGACAATGTTTGGGGACAAAATAGAGAAGTAGTCGAGTGGCCATTGTTTCATCCGATATTTTCAATACGAAGCAACTTGAGTCATAAAACTAAAAAAATAAATAGATTTTTTTTTATCTAATCCAAAATAACATTATTTTCCGATTGTTTTATCATGTTTAAACATCAACACTAAATAAATTTTCTCTTTGTTTATTCGCCACCCACCCATCCATTTGCACATTTTTAAGATCGATTTGCACATAAAAGCTGACAAGTGATAAGTAATGAAATAGAATCGTTAAGACTCGGATGAATACACCTTTCATTTTCATCGCCATAAAATAAGTGCATCATTTTTATTTAGAAAACAAAGAATTGAAGATATGCATTTTTTAATAATCTAATGAGTTAGTTTGTTTTTATCTAATAACTGAACTCTATCCATACTTCGCAATTTCGCTGTCCTGTCAACAAGGCCTAAAATACGCTGACCCTCCCCATAATCGGACCCCTTGTTGAACGTGGGTGGTGACGCATAATGTTTGAGGACAGGATTATAGCGGCTGAGCGATCCGTGTATTAAGTAGTCCCATGACACGCACGCAATACTATAACAGATATAAGCATCGATGCTTAATTTAAAATCTAAAGAGAAGAAAAAAAAACAGAAATATAAAGGAGTCTCTCTCATGGTGGGCATAACTGTCTTATCTCATAGACTAATGTAGTGAGTTACAGAGATATTGTTTCAAGCAAACTACTCTTAGCAAATAACTATACATTAGTATGCAATGTTGATAGCTTTCATAGTTGTATATACACTCAATTACCGATTAAGCTCAGTCGGTCGCTGTAGCTCAGTCTGCCTTGATACACAAGGTTCGATATCGGTCCTCGCTAAGTCAGCAGATGAGTAGCACAGCCTGAACCTGTGCGGTAAGGGGGGCTGATGTTAGGTGTTGCGCTCTATCTCACTCAAAAACAATATCCCTAATAGAATGCTTATGAAATGAGGATTGACTCCCTCACTGTCCGGCTGGTACCGGCAAAAGACCTCTCCCCAACTCTACTTATTTTTTTATTTATAAATGTGGCAAACTACATTATCATAGAAGTTATAGTGTAGTTAATAGAACGATATTACTCTCTTGTACGTCTTCAGTACACACACAATATATATATATATATATATATATATATATATATATATATAAGGGTGCAGCACTAAAGTCATTCCCAGATGTTTTAATGGTCTTTCCAGTCAACAGCGATTGTGGCTTTGGGATTCGGAGATTTCATTCAGGTAACATTCACACAGCCATTCCCTTTTACTAAAATGACATAAATGTGTTGGGAAAAATAAATTGACCATATAACAGACTTGCCAGGTGATTGTTGTGGCAAAGAATATATTAACCCTTTCACTGAGTCATTAAATTTCATGGTCATGTTATTTATCAACCAAAAAGAAAAAAATGATACTGGGTCGGTGTTTTGGCATGATATGCGCAAATTATTGTGGGTGTATTAAGAGATTTTTTTCTCTCAAAATCGTGGAGTAAATCCGCTTTTCACAGTTAGTGGTAATACAATTTTGAGTGGATATATCCACTTTCTGCAGTGAAAGGGTTAAAACAACAATTATAGAGAAAAGCGAAGCGTGACTCAAGCTAACATAACTGTCATTTATATATATATATTATATATATATATATATATATATATATATAATATACACGCACACATGAATATATAAGTGTCTGTGTGTGTTTTAAATAATATCGAAAGGTATGAAAAAAAAACAATATGGAAAATTGTCAATTTTTTGCTATGGGAGCTGCTTGTTCTTATAGCAAAACATTTCAAATTGTTTTCCTTTTGTCAGATATATATGACTTCATATACATGGGAGATGCTGAAAGATTCAAACTCCTTCCATTTCAGGCATTCCACATACTCATCTCAAAATTCAACAGTATTTAACAAATTTCTTTGAGCCTTCCAAAAAAAAATGATTACCATCTTAGTTAGACTACATAGCATGAAATTTGTTTAACATTTTGTGTTGATATGGTAATTGCAAAAATATCATTTTGGACCAAATAAGCTACAAAGTAGGTGTTATTCGAATCTTTCACACACTGCCAACCCCCAGTTTCACGGTTTTGACATCTCTTGATTTAATAAGGAAACCGATAGGAGAGGACGCCTCTCCTATATAAAAATAGAGTAAACTTGGCTGACCTTAGTCAAGGGGAACTTACATGATTAATTAGCCTTTGGTGATTCTAACAAGACAAAGTAACTGAATCCACATAAAAGCAATACACGTCTTCATTCAATAGACAGTCGGACAACCAGCAAAAGTCTACAGAGAAGCTAGAGTTCCTGCTGGGGCAATTCGTCATCCAATCCCTACCCCAAGCCTATATTAACTCTGAGCTGTTGCTAACAAGAAAACTATATTTACAATCCTGAATATTACTGTCGTCAGATACCTTTACTTGACGTGGACGTGTTTTCTAGACTATTTAGGTAATTTCATCTGATCCTGTGTCTAGCCACAAGCAATGATCTAAGAAGCTGCATCTGCAAACCAACCAGATTCTGGTCTAAACCACAACGCTACACTTACCTATCCAAAACGGCCTTGCATTTCTTAAACAGTAATTATCTTTCTCAATTCTTAAAGTCATAATTCTTACGTCCCTTATATATTATATATATATATATATATATATATATATATAATATATTATGGTATAATTTTCCGTAACTATAGTTTCATACATATTATGCAGTCTTCAGACGGCTGAATATTGAAAAAGTAGCTTGTTCAGTGTTTATATAGCGTGATGCTACTTTTTCAATATTTAACCGTCTGAAGATTGCATAATACGTATGAAAATATAGTTACGGAAAATTATACCATAATATTTTATTTATGTTTCTAAAGCTGCTCTGCTATTTCAGCATTAAGCACCTTTATATGCTAAACTTTTCATTTAATTCTCTATTTTATATATATATAATATATGTGTGTGTGTTCTTTTTGGCTTGGCGTCAGCTACTTTTTAAAAGAAGTTAAATCCTTTCTAAACGTTTATTCTAGTCCTTTCTGGGATAATGGACAAAATTCTGAAACCCGAGAGATTGGATGTATTGTCTTCAAACTCTGGTATCGTAACTTTTCTTCATTCGTACGAAAATCCATAGGTGATAACGTGCATGATGGACAAGAAAAGTTAAGCAATTGCATCTTCAAATATCTACGATTATATTGCTGAGTATATTTTGAAGCAGCTGTGAATCACCTCGAAGAATTGTATGTGAAACCCACGAATGAAATATTCACTCGAAATATTCTAGTTACACGTGAACAAAGTTGAGAAGAAAATATTGACGAATATGTTCAAGGGCTTTAATTATTAGCAATGATGTACAGCTTCCAGGTAGTTGACGCTGCTCATAACCTGGATGACTGTGTTAGTGACGCCTTTATAACGAGATTACATTCAAAATCTACTAGAGAACAGAATTCTTGATTGGAACACCAGTAAATTCGAGCAGAATTCTCTACTCAGCACATTAAAAACTGAATCATATTCACACCCTCTTACATCAACTGTGGGTTCCATAGCCCATAAAAGCGATGAATTGTCTACGTGTGCCATTGAGGACACAAATTCAAAATGCAATTGTAAGATGTGCCCGGACAGAGTAGTTACGTTTTACAGATGCTGATGATAATTCTCCACTCCCTGGATATTAAGCTTTTTTTTCTATATAGATGAAGCCTTGTTGATGATTAATAGATAATATTTAGATAACTCCTCTGCACGACAACATTAATAGAGCCCTATTACCCTAGAGGGAGTATAGTTGGAGCATACCTTTCCCAATTTACATTTTCACAGAAACACTTCTGACAACGTCAATAAAAATGTATTGCAAATAAATTTGAAAGAAAGTAAAAAAAAAAAACTACAGCGATTTCTGGAATAATGACAATACTGCATCTAAAACTTTAGATAATTCTACAAAGGTTCGAGAGTTAAATGATGAAGAACCGAAGAGTCCGAATAATTCATGGAATAATGACTATGCTCTACATGCAAACGTCAGACAATGCAAAGACGGCTAAAAAGATCATTGCCTAAAAATACTAATTGGAAAAGAAAGTTCTAAAGATCTCAAAATTTTGGTAAGATAAAGATTACAAGGCACTAATTGACAGTAATTATTAGAGAGAAAGTCAAGAGATTCTCCAAGAGACCATTTCAACAATGGTATTGTTGGCATTGGATAAGTTCTGAGAATAATTCTACAAGAAGATCTGATAGCATAAAGTGGTTTACGGTAAGTGCAAATTCCTTAACCAATTTTGACTATCTAAGGACATGCCATAGAGACAAAGAATATCTATCAAATAAGGAGTACACTTAAGAGAGGACTAAAAGTTGTTTTTTTTTAAGGCGCATTCAGTCCTTGTCCAAAATAGCCGCCCCCTGAAGATTTCCATTGTTTCTGCAGCACGAAATGTACCCAGAAATACTATAGAAATATAATACTTATATTCAACATCCTGATAAGACTAATTAATTCTAACGGCAAAACAAACCCATCTACGGATATCATGCCAAGAGGTTAGGGAATCGTGTGTGTGTGTGTTGGGGCTTTTTGCACAGTTGCAAGGATTCAAGTATTCCTATTTAATAGAAATAATTATTTGCAACCATATAATTATTAGTATTTAATAAGTCATTCGTTTTCCTAGTTACATGGTTTCAAGAAACTATTGTTAGGGTGATTCCCGTGGCGTGCTAGACAGTAATATCGTAGTAAACGAGTTCGAACACCAATCGCGCTATTAAGTTCACTTTCTCACTAATACCATTGGAAAAGGTATGAACTCCCTCATGGGGTGGCTTTGGCGTTAAATACCCCACGAAGATTGATATGCACTTAAACAAAGAAAGAAATATTCTTAATATAAACAATTTAAACTTATATCAAGTGTTTCTATCGAATATAAATATTTCTTTAAAAGATATTTGACCCATAGCTAATACCAGTCAGAGTGGTAACGGTAATGAAGCGGTAAGTTTATATTCTCCAGAACTGAAGCCTCGCCATCAGATTCAGTATCTTGTCCAGGACACTCCTTTGGGGGGTGAGGCCTTCCCTCTCTACGGAGGATAGAGTCAGTGGATTCTAAGCTCTACTAATCCAGATAGGAGTAACTTTCAATCATCTGCTTCATTTTTTATGAGCTGTTATGATTCCTACGAAATTTCTAATTGGTCATCAGCTTTAAATCAACTCTTTCTTAATGGTCAGAACAAGGAAAAAGTTAAATGTCAGAAAACCAAATTGTAGCTAGATGAAGACATAATTTTGAGATTTAATTGTTCAGTAAAACAATTGAAGCAATTGAGTAAAACCCACCATCCAAATAAGAGTATTGCATTTTTGTATAACTTTCTATAACATTATCACAGAAATAAATGAAAAAATGAATGTTTATGGGCGGTCTATTTTGGACAAGCAGCTATCTTTCCTTTATTCAGACTTCAAAGTTATGAAGCAAGTTAACTTACATTAACTATTCAGATAAGAGCAAGTCTTAATTATTTACTTCTTTTTTAACTGAACAGATACAAAAAAAACAACTCTTTCTTGATGTTTGTGGGAGAAAAAATAATTAGAGAAATATGGCCAATAACCAAATTGTAGCTAGTTGGAGACGTAATTTTGAGATTTAACTGTTCAGTAATTGGACTAAAGCAAATGAACGAGACATATTCTTTATCTGGCTGGTGAATATAAGTATTACATTTTTGTGTAAATTTTTTAGATTTTATGATAGGGCTAATCTGGACAAGAAGTGATTTTGTTTCTTTTCAGACTTCAGAATTATCAAGTTAGTTAAGCGCCAATTATTACTGAACAATGGGGCTGAACACTTAGAGAGGTAATCTGGGGAGGGTCAAACCAAAAATGCTTTACACACTCATCCACTCGCACACAGCAGACACAACAAGTTGGCACCATTGATTCTAGAGCGAGCAACAGAGACGGAAAGCTCGACCACTTACCTGGCTTGTCATTGAAGCCATGTTAAGGCAAGCAAATGGAACAGCAAAACCTGGAATTAGAAAAGCATTATTGGCAGATGGAAGGGTAGAGGTGTGACACAGATATAACTGGAGTCAATTCCATATAATACCTTGCCTGATTGAGAAAAGTTAAAATAGAGTAATAATAATCAAATAATTCATTATATGAATATGATAGAATTAAAAATTTGAAGGTATATGCATTTTAGTTTAAAAAACTAAAACAGCAATAAAAAAAAAAGTCAAGGGAAAATTTTGGTTGGTGTTTAATAGCATATCATATAACTGGAGTCAATTTCATATAATACCTTGCCTGGGTGAGAAAAGTTAAAATAGGATAATGATAATCAAATAATTCATTATATGAACTAGCAAATATATACACCCTCCAGGTGAAAGTATTTAAGTTTTAATGTAATGAAATATATTAAATTAGAAAGGCTAATGAAACTAAATAAGAATGCAGATAAAGATTTGAAACAAAGGGGGGTATAATCGAAAAATAGAACAACTGAAAATTACACTTCCATCACTCCCATCTTTCATTGCTAAATTTTCCTAATTTAACTATTTAGTTAAAATAGGAAATAAAGAATAAAATTAGTTATTTCTTGTAAATGGATTTCTTTTAAGATTTATCCCAGAGATTTTTGCTCATGTTGATTAAGATGAAATCAAACAAATATAAATCAATAATTCTCAGCACATATTTATTAAAATCAAATTTTCAATATCAATATGAAAATTAGCCTTCCCATTCACACTGTAAACCACTATTTTGTTGTATATATAAATACGATTGCCTTTTATTAGATTGTAGATATGGTCAACAGTATTGATAATGTAAAAGAATTTTATTTATAGTTGAGGTTTAAATGAAAATAAAATCATGGAAAATGTGATGTAAATAACTAAGGGAATTGTGACTTGAATTTTTGTAATATAGTTTCGATTACAGAGAGAAAACCACACAATCTCCATTATAAGATATATATATATATATATATATATATATATATATATATATATATATGATAGAATTAAAAATGTGATGGTATATGCATTTTAGTTTTCAAAACTAAAACAGCAGTAAAAAAAAAATAAACAGGGGAGAATTTTGATGGGTGTTTAATGGCATATAAACCCTTGTAGGTTATTTAATGCTTGTTTTATAAATAAGATGTGTTTATCTTCATGTACATCAATAAATTGGCAGAAATAATTGTTTGATCTTTCATCAGCGTTATGTTAATATTAATATATTGATAAATATTTTGGTTTTGTTTTATAAACTGGTACAAATAATTTCCATTTCCTTAATGTATATCAGTATTATTGAAGTAAGTTAATCTATTGTTGGTTTGAATAACAGCAACTAGCTAAGCACAACTGAAGCAGTGTCCAAGACAGTTGGTATTTATAGAAATCAAGAATAGTCCACTCATGCATTTGGGTGATTCCATTCCTTGAGTTCTGATTGGCTGCTTGGTTTCAATGATATTGTGGAGTTTTATAAATACTCTGTCACTCTGCAGTAGAATTGCAACAAGACGGGTTTGTATTAAGTTACAACCGCTTGTTGCCGTGTCTTACCAATTCGACAGTAATTGGAACTTAGTTTGATTATTCTTCAAGAATAATTGGTAGAAAATATTTTATGCAAGATTGTTCATTAACTTCCTGTGCACTAATAAAATGGTTGAAATAATTTTCAGTAACTTCAAATAGTTTTTAGGTAAATATTTTTGTTTACTTTTATAAGCTAGTAGAAATAATTTTTATTTTAGATTTTCATTAACTTCCTGTTAATATAACTATTAATAAGCTAGTGTTTATTAGGTTTTTATCAACATGAATATTAATAAATTGGCATGAATGATTTTCATTAATTTCATACATATTGGTAGAAATAATTTTTATGTTGGATTTATCATTAACTTCATGTGTATCCATAAACTGGTATAAATAATTTATATTAACTTGCAAACAGATCTATTTAACCTATAGATGGGGCCCTAACAGGTACTACCACTCCAGGTCAGACTGGATCTGGCAATGAATAGGTACATGATACTCATAAACAGGGGAGAAGAAAAAACTTTCCAAAATTGCCTACCTCAAAAAGCACATTCCAAATAATATGCATAGAATATTAAAAATCCTTATTTTCTCCCATATTAGTACATAACTTTTTTAATTTATTGTGTAGTTTTACACATTTAAGAGCAATTGAACATGCTGATGGATATCAAAACTCAAATAAAAGTTAACTCAAATAAAAGTTGTTTTTTATCTATAAATAGATTCAATGTCAATTTGTATGTAACCGAAACTATGTCCCTGCTTGCATCACAGTTATTTCAGGAATTATGTAAATGTATGAATGAGTATTTATAGTCAGTATTATTACTACATAGACTTATTAACATTCTATGAAAAATCAATTGTCAAATTTTCCCGAAAATTTTAGTGTAGTGAATATGATGCTTTTTAAGTAAGCAATTTTAAAAACATTTTTAAAGTTTTGTTTTATTTACTTAATTTCTCACCCACCCCTCAGGCAATATATTTCCAAAATTTATTTTTACACCACTTGGAGGGTGTTTTTTTGTTTGTTTGTTTGTTTTTTTTGCTAGTATTTATGATTAATTTCTTAACAGACCAAACTGAAGAATAATACAATAAACAGAAAGTAAAAGTGCCTGGGGATTGAACTTCAAAACACAAAAATAGAATGCTTGCTGATTTTGTTTTATTAAAGTAAAATCTCAATAGAATACTAGAATATGGTAAATTTGTAACCAGCCATTTTGTGGTTCCAATTCCACCCTACCCCTTGACACACCTCCCAGGGTGGAATTCCCCACACGTTGAGAACCACTAATATAGAGAAAATATATTTAAAAGATTTTTAAATAAAAACAAAATGCAGGGTGATTTCCATCCCCCAAATTATTGATATCTTTATGGTAGTACCTTTATGATATAATTTCAAACAGTCTCCACATGGTTATCATCTCCTATAACATTCTTGGAATCTCCCACAGGTGATTAAAATTGTTAATATTTCTCTTGGAGCGAGTATTTATACAACCCATTCACCATGGGTAGGATGTAGCACAAGGTCATTGTTATGGGACATCCATCAATGATTGAACTCACTATTTAATAGTAATCTAATCATTACACCATGATGGGACATCCAATAATTTCACAGTATAAACTAGACTGCCCTTTCCAGAATCCCCTATATAGATGAAAGAAATGGATTCATGCCTTTCCAAAAAAGCTTAAGAGCAAAGGGAAAACACAAACAACCTCATCAAAGGTTAGAACTCAGATTTCCTTTGATGATACTCGTTATGCAAAGAGCACTGTTCAAAGTTGTTGGAGAAGCAATAAATTTGTTTGATACATCTTGTGTGTGTGTGTGTGTGTGTATAGAAATAGCCTTCTTCTGTGAATGAGTGGCAATCACTATATATATATATATATATATATATATATATATATATATATATATTGTACAAAGGTAAATAAGAAAAATAAAGTATTGCAAAAGATAAATTGATTTGTAGCTGGTGAAGTTAGTCGGCATTAAAACGTTTTGTTTTTTATAAAACCTTCATCAGGACAATTGGATAAGAATAGATTTCAAAATGTAAGTGAAAACTGAGAAAAAAAATTAAAAGTTTTAACGTTTTCCAAGTTCACCATCTACAAATAAATCTATCTTTTGGAAGACTATTTTTTCTTATTTACTTTTCTATATACAGTCGGATTTATTTCCATATTTTACCACCCATATATATATGTGTGTATATATATATATATCAAAATGAACACATCAGTAAAAGCAATAGGAATAATTACTTTTCCCAATTGCCAAGAATCCATGAGAAACTGGTAAAACTCTGGAAGCAGAAAGAAATAAGAACATGTAATCTGAAACCTGATGGTTTCTGTTATCTTTGAGCTAATCAAGAAGTTTTGGCTTCTTTAGCTGAATAAGAAGAATCCAAAAAGAACTTCTGAATTCTCTTTTCTGATAACCTCCCACTGAGCTCAGACATCAAGCTACTCATGATGACTAAACTTCAATGACTCTCATTCTCAGATTAAAAACAATAATAATAATAATAAAGATAACAGTATGAACAGGTTTAATAATAATAGACATGGAGAGAGAGAGAAACCTGAGACTGAGTATCCTAATAATAATAAAAGATAAGAAAGACAATGTAATAGTAAAAAGAAAGATTTTTTTTTAAAGTAGGTGAAAAGAGGATGAGGAAGGGTAAAGAGAGATTTATTACGACAGCCAATAAGAGCAAAAGGAGAAACATAAGGAGAAACAAGAATGATTAAATCGAGAAAACCAAAATAGGAAGAAAAACACCCAAGCAGATATTTCTGAAGATAAACCAAGGAAACTCTGGACAAGATGACCTGAACGTGGCTACTTAGAGAATATAAAACAAGAAACTGAATCTATGAAGACATGGGAGAATAGCAAGTATAGGCTATGTAAGTAAAATTAAAGTCGTCAGGGCGGCCTAATGTCAGTATCAGCCAATCAGCGAGAGAGTCTATCTCCTTTTCAATAGCGCTAGACCAAGGAGATTGTTTTTGCATCTGTGCTACTCATAACGCTGAGTTGGCAAGGACCGGTATCGAACTAGGAACCTTGTGGTTTCTAGCCGAATGCTCTACCAACTGAGCTAACCCGGCCCTGTGTAAAAGTCATTATGGTCGAAAATAAACATGTGGACCTCAACTGAAATTTTGAAAGAGGCTGTTTGCATTTTATATAGTGCTAATATCCTTGGGACAAGTAAGGTGTCCCATCATGGAGTGATGGTTAGCAAGCTACTCTAGCAGATCCATTACTACTGAATAGCAAGGTCAGTCCTCACTTGATTGCTCAACCTTGTGTCACATCCTACCTGTGGTGAGTGGGTTGTGTTAATACCTACTCTTGTAAAAGGTATGAATACAACTATTGGGATACTGGGCTCTTTAACCTTTATAAAGCAACTTGTCTAGGAGGTGGAAAACTGAATTCAAACCCATTCAACTCAGCTTAAAATTGATCTTGTGTTCCATCCTGCTCGTGGCAGAAATTTTAGACAAATATGGAGAGAGAGAGAGAGTGAGATATGAAGCAGTCAACCATATAAATGAATGCATTATTATTTATTAATAATTGATTAGTTACTAATAATAATAAATAAAAAATACTAAACTATAAAACACTTAAGAGAAACTTAGGGCATTTCTTATGAAATTACCTGAGCATGGCTAGGAAAAGGACTCCTAAAGAGGGAAACAAAATCCTTATTAATGGCAGCTCCCCCAAAAAAACTCACAATAATGCCATACTTGCAAAAAGATATGAGACACAGGTGAATATCAATATCCCCCCCATCTTTTCTTTCTCCACCCACCCATCTTTTCTTGAAATGTTTAGTTTCACAAAAGTAGCCAACACAGCATAGATGAGTATGAATTGAAAGTGTGACACATTACAAACGATTGGTACATGGATACAAACAAGTATATTAATGAATGGATAAAATAGGAGAAAAAGAAAACAAATAAAAAAAGATACAAAAGTAAAGAAAGATGGTGAAAAAACTTAAGTGGGAATAGAAGTTATAAGGGATAAAAGGAAATAATGATTAATAATAATAGGTGTCTGTCTGTCTGTCCAATGAAACAGAAATGTAGGTATTCAAGCATACATAAGTGTCCTGGGATGACACTAAAGTATATCCAGTTGTGAGGCTTGTTTTGGAACTCCAGGGAAGTGTGAAGTCACTATCAATTGCACTCTCTCTCTCATATATATATATATATGTATATATATATATATATATATTAGTTTGCTATATTCATAAGTAAAAAGAGCTCAATATCATTGATAGATCATATATATCTTCCCGTGATGCACTACACAAACAGTATATAATGAAAAATACATATATACCTGGTTTGAAAAATTACCTAGGAAAAACCCTGACAGTTATCAAGTGCCATTGTCTTCATTATATATATATATATATATATAAAGCTAGGGTGACATAGTAAATGGTGTTTGGTGACTGTCAGTTTCTTGCCTATGTGATCGTCAGACCAAGTTTTAGCATCTCCCAATTGCTGTTGAGTCTGTCAATGCAACCCTTAGATATATATATGCTCTATCAACAATACTGGGCATTCTTCATATATATATATATATATATATATATATATATGGACTCTCCCATTGAATTCTAAATATGGGGGCACAACAGTTTAGTTAACTGTTGGTTTCCCAACACAAATGATTTGTTTATAGTGGTGAGGGTTTGTATAAAACCAATTACACCTTTTTAGATGAATTGATAACAGAAAAATAATAAAACAATGTACTACAGATTCAGGTTTTAAATTGTCCTTCTCCTAGACTGGTTGCTTTACAAGTCTGCCCAAGATAAAAATATAAATTTACATATATAAGAAAAATGCATAAAATATGTTCATATAGGGCAGATCTAAAAATCTAAAATATTCAGATGATGAACTCTTAAATATTAAATATATATACACAAAGTTGACACAGAAACACCTCCCACATTTTGAACTGTCACTTGTGAGGTTCAAGTGAACTTAGGCAAGTGACAAGGGTAGCTCAATCTAGCTAATGTCTTGTCATTTTCTTTTCAGATACAATCATGGCTTGGACCTGTAAATATCCTGCATTTTCTGCTAAAAAGGATTTTATTAGAATGATGAATCTGTAATTGCTACACAGAGCTTTTCATACTCATTTAATGTTATGTAGAAATGATGTTGTTCTGAATAGAAAATTGTTAAGTATCTGGTCGGCATCCTTAGTTCCAGATGTAATAAGTAAGTAAGCAAGCCAATAAGAATCCGGTTTTAGAGTATTCTTTGTAAGTCCTACGTCCAAGAGAATCCATGTGTCAATGACATAAGTTTAGAATGGTGCCTCTATTAATACAGCAGAAGCAGCAGCAGCAGTGCCAGTGATTGGACAATAGAAATCTACCCCAGGTCACGTGGTAGTCAACAAGTCTATATTTAGGAGTGACCATTTGCCCCATGCCTTATATCAAATAATTCAACAAAAATCAATACAGCTATGCATTGAAAATTCTATCCAGAACAGCATTATTCAAATTTAACATAACATGAAATGAGCATGAAAAAGTCTATGTAGCAATTACAGATTCACTAGTCTTAAAATAATTTTTTAGCAGCAAATGCACGGTGTGGACCAGTCCAAGCAAGGATTGTATTGAAGAACTGTCATTTAATAGTTGTACCTACCTTTATCTCTTGTACCACACAAGTGTAACAGTTTAAAATGTGGCAGGTATTTCTGCTGCCCTGTGTGTGTGTGTGTGTGTGTGTGTGTGTGTGTATATTGTAGTAGAAAATGTTTTTCTCTCTATTATGGTTTCGGTTTTCAATGTACACCTTCTTCAAGAGAAATAAAAAAATTATAGGTAGCTACATTTTATATATACTTATCAGCATAAGAATTAGTCAGGTTTGGAATTATTTTACTCTTTTAATTAGTTTGTATAATAATAATAAAAATAATTCCAAATTAGACTAATTTTTATGCTAACAAGTATATATAAAATGTAGCTACTTATATTTTTTTATTTCTCCTGAAGAAGGTGTACCTTGAACACCAAAACTGTGACAGAGAAAAACTTTTTTCTACAACTACAAATGTCCTATATCTTACAAAATATAGTGATTTTTGGATTTATTACTAATGAAATATATATATATGCATTTTCAAGGAAAGAGATTATGATGAAAAATAAACATTTGTTGTATAAAATATATTTTCTGCATCATTTTTGTACAATATGTTATAGATACACAATCTAAAACTACATACATATAGATATATAGATACACACACACACATATATATGACATCACCACATTTTGAAAACAATAAAGAATACTATTAATGATAACAAATAAATCTGCTATAATTTCATTTGATCTCACTTGAAAAAAACTTTTTTTGAAGAGGCTTCATGATATTGCTCTTTAATACTGCCCTGATGATGATTAATATATCCAGTACATGTATAAAATCCAAAATGTTTGAACGTAGGCAGAACTATTCATTCATAAATAGACACATCATCTGAATATTTCTTTTTTTATATATACATCTATACTTGCATATGCATCAATAATTATATACTATATATAATTACAGTTTAGAGAGTATATCACATCATATAATCTATGAAAAATTCTTGAAAAAGTGTTGGGCCCAAATGTGTAACTCCGTTGTCTTTGTGAGATGTCATTAAGATAATTATAGAGCTGATATAATTGCACTTCGAATAGTGTTTAAAGAAAAATATTCATACCGTTCCAAAAGTGGAAGACAAAATATTGTGTTAATCGATATTGGAAACCACAAACTGCAAGTGAAAGATTTTACCATGCCTTTCATGATTACATATACAAAGCACACACAATCTATAAGAATGTATACACATATGATCTATAAACATACGATCTATAAACATACAGAGGTAATCCAAAATATCTAAAAATCACAGAAATGTTTATTATCATTGATGTTTACAACATTTTAAAGCCGTAAAAAATCTGCTCAGGGTTTGATAGCATTGCGTTGCAGTTCTTCCTCTGGTGCCTGTGGGTGTTTTCAAAGGAGGAGAACATTTTGATTGGTTTGTTTTGTTTTGCGGCATATCAACCTCAATGGGTCATTTAATGCCGATAAAGTTTTGAAATAAATCAATTCTTAATGGATAATACAATTTTTTTTATGAATACATTTTTCTATTTAACCCATAGATGGGACCCTAACAGGTACTACCACTCCGGGTCAGAGTGGACCAGGGAGCAATGGTGATGAAGGGGTGCTCCACATTCCCCAAACCTCCAAAACTGGAACCTCACCATCAGATAGAGTTTAACATCATTCCCAGACATGTAGACCCGCAGCCACGCCTTCTAGCACCCATATGATAAAAAGGGGTCAGGGCTTGCCATAAGGGCAACAGGGTTTGGGAAATCATGTAGGTGCTAGGGCTTGATGTGACCAGCCGATTGATCGGAGGGGGCCTCTCCGACCGCCCGTCTAGCCCAAGATAGGGCCAAAGTGGAGTATTGCAGGTCATGAACTGCTCATCCACCTGGGCTCTATCCTTAAGCATCACGGGTCGCCACCCACAGCCAACAGATGGCCCCATTGGGGGAGTCTTACCCCTCTGCAGAGGTGCAGTCGGTGTATTGTAACGCCCCAGACGACAGGGCGGGAGAAAATTTTGAGTGGTAAGACACCAGACATTAAAGTTCTCTGCTAGGTTGGACCATCGGTTGATGTAACAGCACCCAAAGGATTTTTTCAAGCAGTCCTTATATCGTTTCTTTCGTTCCCCTTTGTTACAATGATCAATAAAAAGTTCACTGCACAGTGCGATTTTGGGCAAGCGATGATTCCTCATCTTAGAGGGCAAACTCCCCACCCTTTTTTTTATTATATATGTACTAGAAAGCGGGGTTAAATGTCCTAGGTAGGATGTTAAATTGCATCTAGCAGGAAAGTTCCAATTTTGAGTACCCCTTTTACCTATTTTTCTACATAACTGCCATTTAGGTCGATGCATTTTTGTAGATGCTGTTGCAGTTTTTTGTATGCTCATGTCATACCAGCTCACCACCATGTTGCTCAGGAAATATTGAACCTAGTCATCATAGAAAACTCCATACACCTTATGATGGATGTTTTGACATCCATGCATGACTTGCCATACACTTCTGTTAATTGGTAATGAATTTCAATCAGTTTAATGCCTTTTGTGTTCAAAAACTAAATAACTGCTCAAACTTCACATGGTAGCAAGGTGTGCACAGGAGCAGTGTTGCCAATAGTTGTATGAACAGTTTTCTCTGTGTCCCTAGTGCTTTGGAGACCTTACTTGTGTGATATCCTAATATATACACACAAGCACACACGTATGTATATATATATATATATATATATTATATATATTATAATATATTAATTTGAAAGCAATTACAAATGCAAGTAAAAAATAAAAACAAAAGATGTTATTTTTTGTCATATCGATTTCAAAGTAAAACTTAATCTTCAGAGACGATTTTCCGAAAAATAACATCTTTTTGCTTTTATTTTTTACTTGCATTATAATTGCTTTCAAATTAATATATATAACATACTTAACAATGCTTCAAGCAAATTATCAATTATTTTATATATATTATATATGTATATGTATATATACATGGTTGTTAGTCTACAGAAGTGTTCTCTTTTGATATTTTAATTATTTACTGATTTATCCTCATCTTAGTTTTTACTATTGTCATAACATTTGACCATTGTGTGTATTTTTGTATTGCCTTCAAGCAAAAATATAAATATTAATAAATATTAATATATATATATATATATATATATATATATATATGAATGTTATCAAGTGTTTCTATGATAGAACTCAACCAAAATACATATAAAAAATTTGAATATATAAATACTAGTGTATGTCCACATTTTTACATATACAGAGTATGTTATAAACACAGTAACAGTATGAATATGTGTATGTATGTGTGTATCTATTATAAAGACATTGTGATGGGCACAAGTAAAGAAATTAAATTTCAAGTGTCAAAAGGACTTGGTTTGAAAATCTCATAGGCAAGAAACTGTGTTCATACTACCTCAACTTAGATATACATGCTCTATCACCAATATTAAACACTATTTATAATATATATATATATATATACACACACACACACTAATCAGAGGTTTACAACTATGCTGTCACTTTCAATATCCATTCTTTCTACAATCTGGGATCCACTTATGGTTTTGAACCTTTGGATTTACTGTTTAAGTTTGCGGTTTCTTAAAATTATTATTGATACTCTCTTTAGATAACGCTCCTACATTTGGAGTGCTAGTAGGTGTTATCAGTGATGTAGTATGCATGGTTCATTGGGAAGTTTTGGGTCTTTCAGCATCATATTCCCTTCGTGAGGCTGAACCTATCAGAGATGATCACACTGATCCATGTAATAAATTTTGAGATGTTTGGCTTTTATTGTTTTTGGACAAGTGTAAAACTCTCTAGTGAGCCTTTGATTGGCTGGTGCTAACAACCAGTCAAATGCACGGCACAGTCTATTTACGTCGTGTACATGGACATTTACACTTTTTTCTTCAAAATGGAATACAAGCTAACCCTATATTATCTACTACGCCATGGGATTATTTTTAGTTATTTGAAATTATATAATTGTGTCCAAACAAATAACTATATAATTAGTAGTATTTGACAAGAAATACTTAAAACCATACAACTGTGTGTGCAAATATTTGTCTGTATCAGTCAGTCAGCAAGAGAGAATATCCCCTAATTGCTAAAATGAGACCAGGGAGATTGTTTTGCTGAGGTGGAGTGCACACACAAATTAGTTTCCCTCTTACTGACAGATCAGATTAACCAATCTGTGCTACCCCACCTGGCGTGAGTTGGTGAAGACCAGTATTGAACCTGAAACCTTGCAATTCTGAGCCAAATTCTCTATTGACTGAGCTAAATTTTGATTGAAATAAATATAACTGGCTGCAAAATATCTCTTATGAAACAAATCCTAGACCGGTTGAAATGCTGCTAAAATCAAGTGTCCAGAATTTTATCTTCATAATATACTTGTCACTAATAATAGTTTATTTGAAAGACTAAAAATTAAAAAAATATTTCTATGTGTGCTAAAAACAGTAACTTGCAAGTTTTGACTATTTGGAAAAAAGATGCAAGACACAAACATGCATGCAGCCCGGATCACAGGAAATTACTGTGTATGCCATACCATTTTTATCTTTTTGAATACGGAAAGTCAACAAAAGTACTTATTCTAATCTCCTGTTGGAGAAATTCCATCTTAAGGGAGATAACCATTGTATTTTTATTTAGGCAAGTTCCTCAATGAGGAAATTAGGCTGAATAGAAGGAAATCCAATGGTTTTCTGCCTAAAAATGTTCAGCTGGAAATAGTTGATGACACAATTCAGGAAATTGGCTGATCCGTTGTATTTCAAATTGGTTATTTAGTTTCTGTTTATAGAACACACTTAGCAACACATAAGCTGAATTAAGAGAATCCATGCTTTGGCACATCTTGATGATGATTATATTATTTATATATATTAAATATATATAATATATATATATATACATACATACAATAAGGTAATTCAATAAATGAGGTGAATTTTGCCTAAGTAATTGTTAATAGAAAGCACTGTTTACAGCTGTACTTTTCTGAGGAAATCCATAGTGATGGATTGCCTAGGTTGCCACAAATTCAGAGCAAACTTGGATCAAATTATAATGAAGGGTAATTTGTGGTGGACACTTTCATTGACCATTTATATCAAGGATTTACTGACTTAATATAATAACAATAATTAGTTATTTCTATGGATAAAGTAATAAAGCCACAAGAGAAAAATTATGTTGTGAATGTTTTTTTTGTTTTTTCAGAGTTAGAATGTATAATAGGTTACTGTACCTACATGAGCTTAATTAAACTTTCAAAGAGACATGCACCAAAAGGCTTTCCTAAGGTGCCAAATTAATCTTGCACCAGTACTGTGGAGCATGGTGCTTCTTTACTGACTTTTGTGCCCAGAACCTTTTTATTTACTTGGGAGTCCATGTGTTTCCTACTCCATAGACTATCTTTTTGACTGCAGGAATCAATAATGGCAAAACTCAATTGTTTTAACCCAATTGTAAATATTTTTCAATACTAAAACAGACTTCTTCTAGAACTCATCAGGAGTAAATTCCACATGGTTTGCACTTCTGAGCCACAAACATTTGATGACAGACCCCTGTTTACACCTGCAGCACTGAATTTGAGTTGCCAACTATTTTGAATAACCTAAAACCAAATATTTTTTGTGAGGTTAAAATAATGGCCTAAGTTATCTACTATTGTTGAGTATTTTGTTTTGATATGTTGTATCAAGATCTTTTCTTAATCAAAAACACCAGGAATCCCACTATTATTATCACATTTGAACTCCAAGTTTTAAAATAGATGTAAAATACTTACTTGATGTCAAATATAAAAGGTTTTGTATGATAAAACAGATAGAACAAGGGAGAGATAATTACAAAAATTCTTACTTTGAACACAATACAAAAAAATTTACCTGTTCTAAATAACAAGTAGTTGTTGAAACTTGGAAAAATCTATTAATAATCTACAACGGAATCTGCAAGCAAGTCCACAAATAACGAAGATAGAAATAATTAATCTGGTCTGTGGAAAACAAAAAAAAAGCTGCTTGTTTTGCCAAAATGGCTTCTTGAATTGTTCATTACTGAAAAGATTGTTTTCATCTGAAAACAATCGTCAAAAACTGAAGCATTAGCTAAATTAAAATTATTGGAGAGAGAGAAGATCAGAAGTGAAAAAAAAGAAGTATTTTGTTAAATTACAGAACAGTTTTCTAGTGAAAACATGTTGTCTAATGTCAAAAAACCTTTAAATTTATTTTGGTTTTTACAATACATTTCATGACGTGCCACATTGATGAGGTAATTTCTACAGGGTGTTTCACCAAGAATTGATATCCCTTTCCTAATCTAATAACTTGACCATTTTCAATTCAAATGATTTCAAATTTTAACAGCATTTGTAAGAAACAGCTCAATTCTATGTTTAATGTTTTCCTTCTTTCAGGTATACAAATGTTATTCACATGGAAAAAAAAAAGGGGGCATTTAAAACTTTAAATGTAGAATTTTGAGTTTGTTTCTATAGTGCTGTTAAAAATTTATATTTCAATAAAAATTAATCAAATTATTAGATAAACAAAATTTATTTATTT
>JALAJA010000182.1:75000-95354 GCA_023376005.1 Doryteuthis pealeii | reverse complement strand
GAGAAGTGATTTGTAATTGTTGGGTACCAGTATCGAACAGCCCGATCCTTTGCGATTCTGAGGCGGGTGCTCTAATCGACTGAGCTAAACTGACCCTAATGTATTTTCAGCATAGCTTAGATGTGACACAAAAGATCAAACAGAAGATCGCGCCTCATGGTTGTATATAATTTAATCATTATACTCTCTTTAATTATATATGTATATATTATTTACTGGCATTCTGCCAGGTCCTTTGTCCCCCCTTGCTCCCTCATTGCGCAAAAAAACCAGGGGCAGAATACCTAAAAACCTTTTTTTCCTGAAGTGAAGGTAAATTTCCCCCTTTTAAAATCTTGAAAAAAAGGGAATTAAACAAATATACTGGGCACGGTTCCAATACGGAAACGGAATTGCCAAATCGTTTTAATGATCGACCATAGCCGCATACAGTTTGTAGACTGCTGGAACAACCTTTTCCAATCTGAGGGGCGAAAATTTGTATTGTAATGATTTATTGAAATTTTCGCGATAAAGTTAATGAAAAACAGAAACGATGAACAAGACGGTAAACATAAAAAGATACTGAAATTAATTAATTTTGATTTGAATTAATTGTAAAACACTTTCGATTGTCTTCATCGTTCGAAGCGATTAGAAAGTCAGGCCCAACGAAATAGATTGTTTTCTCTATCTAGAACAGGGGTTCTCAAAATATACTCCCTATATTTAATTCACAAACCCGTCCGCACAAGTAGGATGTGACACCAAGGTCTATTTCTAAAGCGGAGTTTTAACAGGCTTGAATTTAGAATTTTTCTTCTTGTAGACTGGTTGCCTACTAAGTTTTAAAGAGACCAGTCACAGCTTAAAATTTACGCATAGCTGAGTGGGGGAATAGTTTGAGGCATACCTTTCCCAAGGTTATTAACACAATGGGAAATTCTAACAGGATTTGAACTCGCCTCGCAGTGTCCATTTCCTATAATGGTCACCATTAACACCTGCCCACTCCAAAAAAAGGTCCCTATAGACCTCTGTGGTGGGTGGCAGGTGGGAATGAAATAAATTTAGTAAGGTGAATTCACGACAAAGGCCAGCATCCCCAAAGACCTACTGTATGGTGAATTAGTAGAAGGCCCCGACGCGGTTGTGAGACCGCGTATGTGCTTTAAAGATGTCCTGCAAAAAGGACATGAAGACATGCAATATGACACCAAGTAGTGGGAGGCTTGTCAGAGACCGAGTGATCTGGCGCCTCCTCGTCAAACAAGGGACGCAAAGGAATGAAAAGAGAGGAAAGAAGTCGCCACAAGAAAAGAGAGACAGAAGGAAGGAGAGACAACAGCAACTCCAGCAAGCATCACTGTTTGCAATCTAAGCGGCACCAGGATTGCCATTCAAAAAATTGGTTTAGTTCAGCCACTCACGCAGCTGGCAGATAGAAAAAGTGGACACTAACCCATGCCTCTTTAGTAGTATAGTTATGCTATTTTGCATTCATCATCATCATCATCATCAATCAATCATCATCATCATCAAATCATCATGTTGCCTAATGTCTCTTCTTCAAAAAAGTATTCACCCAACATTCATTTTGTTATTGCAAAAGGTTCTCCTGCTTTAATGTTGCCATTTCTTTCAAACTAACGATTTGTATTATTTGGATTTTTCAAGACTGACGAACCCGGGAAACTTCTCCGAATTCGTAACCTCTTCGAATTCGGGAAGCATCTTGTTCGATCTCGTGAGTCCTTCATGCCCATAAAATCGGGAGCCTTCACGAAACTTCGAACCGAACCCTTTATTCAATCCATGCAGAGTAGACTATAATCATTTCGTTAACTATGACCGGGTACACATGTAATCGATGGTGGCCATTTTTTGAAAAACTTAGTCGAATTGTAACTAACGTTAACAAAAATAGGGCTAAACATTTTGAATTGTTATTAAATCACACGAGGCGCTAGAGAGAAAAGATCTGAACTGAGAAAGGAAAAACCTTTTTAGGGCAAAGGGTAATAATAACAACCAAACCCCCTTTCCCACGAGCAAGATGGGACAAAAGGTCAATTATTTATAGTTTTGAATCCAAAGTTTTCCCTTTTTCCTAGACTAGTTACCTGGTTAAAGTTAAAGAGCCCAAACAGTCCTACAATCTACCCATAGCTGGACAGAGAATAGTTGAATTCATACTTTTTCCCAAGGGTTTTTAGAGCTATGTGAAATGCAAGTTCGTCCCATGATTGAAATCCTTCCAACGAACAGGATGGGACAAAACGTTAATTATTATAGTTTTGAATCCAAAGTTTTCCTTCTCCTAGACTGGTTATCTAATCAATGTTAAAGAGCCCAAACAGTCCTACTATCTACCCATAGCTGAAAGGAGAATAATTGAATTCATACCTTTCCCGATGCGCCCTGGGAAAGGCAAGTCCATCCCAATATTTGAATTTGTGTCGTCGTATCTATTTCCGACGATGATAGCCATTACACTACGTGTGCTTCCAAAGGTTATAGTAGAACAGAGGGGGAAAGACAGCTTTCTATTTGGGTCGGATTTCTTAGTGCAGTTAAAAAATTCTTCCATGACTCTTTCTTGGTACCTGTTTCTATCGGTCATGTCTACTGGCATGTCTTCTGCACGGTATCCAGTATCCGCAGTTCTAATTGATGTAGGATTTTGCTGGTCAGCCTACATTGGTATGTTTCTATGTAGATGTCAACAGGAGAAAGTCACTTATGAAATTTCCACAGGAGATAGTGTTATAAGGGAATATATTTCCCCTACAAGATAGTTGGACTCGTCCAATGGAACACATAAAATACGAATATGTGAGGTTATTCGTAGTCGAGTGACTTTGTAGTATTCGTAGTCGAGTTACGTTGTAGTAATCGTAGTCGAGTCACGTTGTAGCATTCGTAGTCGAGTCACATTGTAGTATTTGTAGTCGAGTCACGTTGTAGTATTAGTTGTCGAGTTACATTGTAATATTCGTAGTCGAGTCATACTAATCGAATCCTACTGCTGGTGAACGACTCTACTATTTATATTCCTGTCCAAAAGAAAGTCACAAATGAGTCCGTTCTTACTTCTCCAGCAATGTCCAGCAGGTTTTCTTTGTATTACTTGGATGATTTGTATGGTAAGGGGTGAGTGGCCGTACAGCTGGAACAATTCCTGGAATTTAGTCGAATTCTGGTCAATGTGCTGGAAACTGTGGAGTACAGATGAACGGAGATTTTTGCTTTTATTCTTCTTTAGGATTGGTTTCCTTTATCTTGGCTGGCATTTCAGTATCTTCAATCACCAGTTGGTTTGTTTCTGTCGCAACGGATCGAATCTTGAGCACATGATTCTGTTGAGTCAATATGATGAAAAATTTGGCTGAAGATGCCAGATCCGAGGGCCGTCAAACTAGGTTTCACAGCAGCTTATTCATATTCTCTCTCTCTCTCTCTCTCTTCTCTCTCTTCTCATTACTTATTCCCGCACACACACACACACACACACACACACACACACACACAGAGAAAGAGAAGCCCACGAATTCCAATATTTGCATTTAGGGTATGGGGTGTGATGAAGGCGAAGTTTTCACTCATAAATAACCGTCACTTTCCTTGTCAACCTCAATCTCTCTTTTCTTTTTTTTCTCTTTCTCCTCTCTCTTACGCACACACACACACACACACACACACATTTATATATTGTGTATTTTTGGCTGCAAGTTATTGTTTAAGAAAAATATTATTGAAGACAACGGAAATATTTCTTCTTATGATCTTTCATTTGTATTCTTTCTTCTCTTCTAGAGGTTTGTTCATAAATTGGGATCCAATTGGTAGAAAAACCGGCCCAAAACATTTACCAAGCACCTTCGACCCATTTCACCGGCCGTCATCGGGGCGTTTTAGGTTGTTACCCTAACGCTAACACACGACAAACCCACAATCCCCTGGATGACGACCGATTAAATGGTCGAAAGCGCTTGGCTGAAAAATTTGGGATGGTTTCTCTACCGACTGGATCTCAATTTACGAAAAAACATCCTGATTTAACTCTCTCTCTCTCTCTCTCTCATTCTCTCTCTCTCTCTTTCTCTCTTTTTTTATCTCTCTCTCTCTCACACTCTTTTTCTTCCCCCTTTCAACCTTTTCATTGTGTTTGTTTGAAACAGATAAGCATTATCGCTTCCGCACGCTCATCCCCTCTCTCTATCTGTCCCTTACTTTCTCTTTCTTTTTTTTCTTTCTCTTTCTTTCTTATTATATTTTTTCTGTGCAGCATGTCCTTTTTCTTCTCTTTCTTTTATACCAAAAACGAACGGTCCAATGTTTAACTGAGGTGACGACACTCACAAGAATTGAGAATTTGGCGATAAGCAACGCAAATGATCAGGAATTCATTTTTCCCTTTAAATCTGGACGATTTCGACGGTCTCATTTTTTAACCAGAGGGTGTTGCAAGAAGATAACGGTCGTACTCTTCTGGGACACTAGTATTAATATATAGACAAGAGTGGGGGTCAGAATTTAAGCGGGTGCTTCATGGGGGGGGGGTGCTCACTTGTATAATTTGTTTATCATATTGTTTTATTGATATCTTGTTCGACATTACTGTTATTTGTTTGTTTTGATTTGACTGGCTTCCCAATGTTTCCGGATACGCCAGAGGCATTTGGGCCAAAATTCCTGTCTCACTTGATCGATGTCAGTTCTGTCGTCTTATTTAAACTTTTATTGTATATGCATTGAAAAGAAGACTGTTTACATCTCTGATAGACTTTGGCAACAACGCCATTTTGTCCTGGAAAGAGTGGCGTGTTTTTCTTGCAAATGAACACTGGTCTGAATATTTATTTATTTTTTTTATCTTTAAAATTTGAAAATTATATTTCATATCTATATACATATATCATATTTTTCTCTCTCACATTACAAGATCGACAAAAAAAAGAAGCCTAACACACCAAAAACAGAGGCTCGCAGACTTTTTATTTTCAGTAATAATTTAGTTTTCATCAAACTAACGAACGCCCTGATGAAGGTCTATCGAAACAGACCGAAACACTGCATTGTAGGCGAAATAAACATCATTCATTTATAAAGTAGTGGTTTTTTCAATTTTTTACAATATTACATAGTGTCGGATTCACTTCCACTTTTTTCTTCATACCTATTATCTACATATGCGGGTGCGATAGTTTTAAGCTCTTCTGCTTCTGGATGCACCACGTACCTTAGGTGTAATTACACCAATAGACAGGTTTATCTCAGTCGGTAAGAGCATCAACCTATGAACCACAAAGTTCCGGGTTCGATACCGAGACTCTCGCCAACATGAGTAGCACAGCTTAGATGTGTGTAGAAAAAGTGGGGAGCTGACGGTAGGGTATATCGCTCCAGCCTCAGAAGCACAAACACTATACCCTATCTAGCGCTAGTGAAAAGAGGATATACTCCCTCGCTGTCTGACTGATACCGACTATAAGCAACTCCCCCGAATTTTATCTTTTATTACACACAATTCAAGGTGTCTACATGAGTATGTATTCATGGGCAGGATGTGACACAAGTCATTTTTTTACAATTTTTAAAAATTTCCTAAACGTTTTCAAATTGATTCTTAGTAAAAAAACAAAACCAAAAAAACAAACTTGCTCTCTGCAGACAATGAGTCTATTCAGAGGAAAACCAACTGCCATTGCTGATAAGGAAGGGTAGTGAGAGGGATTCAAAGGAAATCCGTGGTGTATGGTTTGATTTGTTTTGTCTAACGGCATATATCAAACTCGTTGGGTCACTTAATGCGATAAATTTTTGAAAATAAATTCATTCGTAATGGATACTCAATTTTTAAATAAACACATTTTTCTATTTAACCCATAGATTAGGTACTACCACTCCCGGGCCAGAGTGGACCAGGATGCAATGGTGATGAAGGGGTGCTCCACATTCCCCAAACCTCCAGAACTGGAACCTTACAATCAGATAGAGTTTAACGTCAATTCACAGGACATGCAGACCACGGCCTTCTAGGGTTGGGACTTGCCATAAGGGCAATAGAGTTGGGGCAATCATATAGGTGCTGGGGCTTGACCTGACAGGCCGATTGATCGGAGGGGGCCTCTCCGGCAGCCCGTCTACCATAAATAATGGGTTTTAAGTGATGTGTTGCATGTCATGGACTGCTCATCCAACTGGTGGCCACATTGAGGGGGTCTTACCCACTGTAGAGGTGCAGTTGATGTATTTTAAAGCCGCAGCCCACAGGGCTGAATCCTTGGTGTTGGAATGATATAATTTAGTACAAACTGTTTTTTTTTTAGTGTGAAACCAAAAAGTTTACGTTCAGCCTTATCAAATGTTAAAGTTTTATTGGGGGGGGGCATTTCCAGTTCGCTTAAAGGAAAACTCAGCAGAACATTCCACGATATACGGATCTTTTTACCATCTATACACAATGTCTGGGATATGCTAGTAACCTATCAATTTGGTGTGTAAAACCGGTAACGTCCACGCTACGCATCAATTGAAAAATTCACTATGACCCTGCTTGAGGCTGTCCATTGAAAAAAAAGCAGTACCGCTAAATGTGATCGTAAATGTGTTTAAAGATCTTTCATTGGTGACTACAGCGGTATTTTATAGAAACAGGGGATATCTTCTCTTTGTCCCCTAGGATTCGCGTACCAGAATAGGAAGTGTCTTTTCACCGAAATACTTAGCGTAAGGATTGAACTCATGTCCACAGGGTAAACATGAGCCGAACTGTGATAACTAATCAAACTGTGCGTATTCCCCTAAAGTCTTAGCAAATTCCAGTTTTTTCCGTCACGTCTCCTGGAAGAATGGACGGATTCTACTCCTGTGGACGAAAATGACGTCGTCAGTGTTAACTGATTGTGACATCTGATTTCGTTTAATGGCAACTGTGCCAGACTATGACGAAAGTTGATCCAGCTATACCGTATCTCACTGTCAAAAAGGGTTTAACCATTGAAGAAATTTGATTTAATGAATTTTTTAGAAGATGCATAAACCGTTAGATATTGAGAGACAAAACAAAATATCTGTGTGGGCAATAAACAAATTGAAATAGCCAAGAACACAAGATAAATAGCTATAATTGATAGACAGACAGATAGATAGATAGACAGATAGATAGATAGATATGAAATAGATTGATATATATAGATAGAGAGATTGATAGACGTTGATATTGATCGCAAGGTCTTGTCAGGCGACTGCCACTCTTTCATTCATTGTCCGTTTATGGGCTCATTCATGACTTTTCAATCCTGTCAAAGTCTTGCATATCTTAGAACATATTTGGCATACATAACGATCGGAGATAGTTAGATAGATAGATAGATAGATAGATACATACATACATACATACATACATACATAGAAGAATTGAGAGAAAGAGAAAGTGAAAGATATAGATATGAACAGACTGACGTATATATATATATTATATATATATAATATATACAGAGAGAGAGAGAGAAAGAAAGGGAGAGAGAGAGAGAGAGAGAAAGAGAGAGAGTGAGATAGGGGGAGAGATATGCAAAGACTTGGATAAATAGATCGATTTCAGCTCAGCTTTCCTTCTCCTGAACTGGTTTCCGTAACAAGGTTAAAAAGCCCAGTCTGACCTTCTATTTACGCATAATTTCCAGGAGAATAGTTAGATATCTACTTCCCCAAGAGAATTAGTGCTATGTGAAATCCAAACAGCCTCGTCCAGGATTGGAATTTGTGTCGTAATGTCTATTTCGAACGATGATAAACGATAACCATCACATCAACATGAGCATGCTTGTGGATGTACAGGAAATATCATCAGTCACGATTGCAGCACGGGTAAACATGACAGTCTCTCGCCAAACGCCCCTCTCTTTCAGCGTCCTCGAGTGGTCCTCTGGGCGGCATCCAGAATCCACAAAAAGCTGATAAATGTGCAGGTTTTTATAGGTGAATGTCGCTCGTGAATTCGTTCTTACTTCCCAGCAGTTTCCATCACGTCTCGTCCGTCTGGTTCGGATAGTTTGTGCGATAGGGGCAAGTGGGCATACAGCTGCTTTCTTGAGGGGTGTTATTTTACACGATATGTTAGAGACCGCACGCAGTATTCTTGTAATATATATATATATATATAATATATATATATAATATATATGAAGATAGGTGGGCTGGTGTAAAATCCGACAGTATGAGGTAAGGTAAAAGGAAAGTGAACAAAAAATAATAACTCAAACAAGTCTGAGAGAAAAAATATTTCCTACTTCCTTGAAGAACTTCTTCAGTCATCTTGCATCTCATCAAGGAAGCACAAAATATTTCTCCTCTCAGACTTGTGTGAGTTATTATTTTGTTCACTTTCCTATTACCTTACCTCATATATATATATATATATATATATATATATATTATATAATTATATATATATATATATATATGAATGATAAGTCTGTGAATTGGCAATGTGTCAGAGATTCGAAATGTGACCATTGAATAATATATATATGTATTATAATTATATATATAATATATTATATATATATATATATATATATATATATATATATATATATATATATATATATATATTACAAGCGTAGGTTTCCTTTTCTAATCGATACCAGAACGTGTAATGGAGTAACATTTGACATTGTACAGTTTATATCTTACAACCTTTAAATTTAGTTTCTTAGAAAAATGGCAGAAAAATAAAAAAATTGCACCGAGAGAGAAAAAAATCATATAACATTCTGGGTTATACAATATCCACTTTATTTATTTACTTGTTTGGGCGGAACTTGTGAAAACGGGGGAGAAAAAGAAATAATTGAAAAAATTACATGGTGATAACCTTTTGTTCTTTCTACACTTTCTTTGGCCTGAAGTCACGTCTGTGTATGTGTTCCATCTCACGTACAAGTTGCTTGATAATGAATGCATGGCCTTCACTCTCTCTCTCTCTCTCTCTCTCTCTCTCTCTCTTCTCTATATAATATATATATATATATATATATATATATATATATATATATAATATATATATATACACCACACTTATATATATATGAGTGTGTGCGCGTGTGTGTGAGTGTGTGTTTGAGTGTGTCTTTGTATGTTTGTGAGTTTTTATGTGTTTATATGTGTGTATATAGATACATGTATATATATATATATATATATATATATATATATATATGTATATATGTGTATACATGTATATATATATGTGTGTTTGCATATGTGTGTATATATGTGTTAATATATATATGTTAATATGTGTGTGTATATATATGTATATATATGTATATATGAGTCTGCGTATATATGTGTATATATACGTGTATGTATATATTTATATATATACATGAGCATATGTATATATATATATAAGTATATGTATATGTATATATATATATATGTATATATATGTATTTTTATATATATATATAATGTGTGTGTTATATTATGTTTGTCTGTGTGCTCACGCTCGTGTGTGTGTCTATGTTCCATTTTCTAACCCGTGATGAAAACAAAAAACTTTAACAGACACATCTAATAATAAAAAAGTCTTACACACACACACACACACACACACACATATATATATATATATATATATATATATAATGTATATATATATATATATATATTAGGACTGGTTTCGATCAAGGGGTCGAAAATCGAAAAATTAATCACAATGTCGTTTAATCATCGAGTAGGTCTTGATACCTCCTCACCTCTGACAAAAAATAAACACAAACAAACATTAGACAAAACATAAAAAACGATGAATCATACAAAAAATGATTTTATGGGTTTTCTCACACAAAAATTCATAATACTTCTTCAGGTTTCATTTGCTATACTATTTTTAATACGCGTTGCATCAACAATGTATTGCATAGTTATGGAAAAAAATTCACGGGTTTCTACCCCTTACCCCGAGCATATATTAGAATAGAACAAAACTCAGAAAAATGAATGAAACTAAAGATCATTTTTGCTGTAATATTATGAGATTTAAAAAAATCGCACCAAAAAGTATCTGTTTTCCAATCTTTAAAAACGAGAGAATTCTTCAAATCTGTCAAAATGACGCATTTTTGCCCTTTTTTTCTCTTCAAGATGTGTCGTATTCAACGTGATTTATCGCTATGATTTTTCTTGCCATCCTTTAGGTTTCAAGCAAGAGCACTGTCAAGCGGAGATCCTTTGTGTTAAGCAGAGCGCGATCCTTCGTAAAGAATCCTTTGGTTGCTCCTTACTGTTCCTCAGTCTTGCAGGTCCTTCGTCAATGATTGCAAATGGGCATCTGCCAATATCCCGCGATAAAGTAGTTAAACAACCACGTATTCGATCTGTTGATTGGTAAAGGGTTTAAACCACGTGACCTCGCTTAGTCTATAAATTTAAGTGGCAGATTGCAGCACGGTTTATATACCACCAAATAATCCAACATTTAATTCATTGGTATAGTTTTATGTAAATTTACAACATCAACAGAGTTTAACGTCATAGGAGACTAAGACCCCCAGTAACCACCTTATAGCATATATATATTTACCAACCCCTACGCACGAAGTCAATTTCTTAAGCGGAGCTCAACAAGTTTGAATTCAGAGTTTTCCTTCTCCTAGACCAGTTGTCTAACTCAAGGCTAAAGAGCCCAGTCTGCCCTACTATTTATCCATAGATGGAGGGTGAGTAGGATTCATATCTTTCCCAAGGGTATTAGTGCTAAGTGAAATGCAATTAACACGTCCAGGATTTGAACTCGGGGCGACGAGTTCATTTCCCATGACTTTAACCATTTCACCACGCGCTTCCTTATAGCATATATCCGATAAAAAAGTTTGGAGGTGCGATAAGGATCATAGGTTGTTCGGATTGACGTGGCCAGTCGATTGATCGGAGGGTGTCTCTCCGACGGCATGTCTAGCCAAAGTAAGGGCCAAAGTGCAGTGTTGCATGTCATTGATTTCTCAGCCAGCAGGGTTCCTTCCTTAAGCATCATGGTCCACCAGACAAGCTTCATGGGGTAACCGTTTTCGTCGCCGATGATCCGAATATGAAACTGTTAGTACTGGGTTACATAGTCCAGTAGCCCTTGGCGACCTGACATACAATATAGATACAATCATAGCTAAACGCATCATATTACCTAAACATGTGTACAAAGGGATAAAAAGGGCTTTCACATGCTGGATGGTGATGCTTGAACTTGTGTTGTTCCAGTGAAACATCTAAAGATGGCTGCCTGAATCAAACAAACACTTTTCAGCACTTGTCCTATGATCGACAGATGGCTCAACTGGAGGGATTTTATCCCTCTGATTAAGATTCTGGGCGCCATTTTAGGAATTTAGGTCTCCTATTAGAAAATTCAGGTAATACCTATGTATCTGAACTGGTCTACTAATTTCCATTGATAGAATGATAAAGTTGTACATTCAGTGTACATTGGCTGTTGTGATTATTGTCATTTTCTTTGCTCCTTTATTAAGTAAAGCAATAGTTGATACTGACAGAGTGGACCTTCTTTTGTTTAGTGTTTTTATCAAATATAAATTAAACAGTCACAGTCCAGTACGTTAGACATTACACCATGGGGGTGGGCGCAACCATACGCATGCCACGTTTTTATCCTCTGAATATTCTGCCGTTTTTTAACCAACAAGCTATAATTTTCAGGTCGAGTAGAAGAAAATCATTCCCATCACCATCAAAACAAATTACTATTATAACTTTTTAGCTCCTTCTCGTACTTTTATAAACGAAACAGATTTTTTTAGTCATGCGTTTCACTAATGGAAACAACCATTTACCCTCAAGCTGTTTCAACTTTTCTCGAACTACGATTGACAAATGACTCCATCAGTGAATTGAAGAAAAGAAAATACCTGAACTTCTCTCTCTCATTATTTCTTTTAATTGCTTCTTTAGCTGCAATGTGATTCAGCATCAGAGCTGAGTGTGGACATTTATTTGTTTTTATTTGGGCAGTCATCACTTGTTGTTGTTTTTTTAAACAATGCAAGTTTTTTTTCAAACTTGACCAAAGATTTGTTTGACGTCCTTGTCACGTAAAAATGTTTTTTAATCCTATATAAATTTCTAATTGAATAGGCGTATCTTTGGGCTAAATAAGCCCAAAGATACGCCTATTCAATTAGAAATTGAACAAAAGCTTTAAGATTATATATTCTTTATAAAGAAAACTGTTATGATTCTGGGCGCCATTTTAAGGCATTTAGGTCTCCTATTGGTAAATCCAGGTAATACCTAGTTATCTGAAAGGGTCTACTAATTCTATTGATAGAATGATACAGTTTGTCCAAAATATTTAGTGTACATTAGCTGTTGTAATTCTTGTCATTTTCCTTGCTCCTTCATTAGGTATCGATATACCACTTCATAGACAAGTGCTGAAAAGTGTTTGGTTGATTCACGCAGCCATCTTTAGATGTTTCACTGGAACAACACAAGTTCAAGCATCATCATCCATCATGTGAAACTATAAGCCGTTTTATCCCTTTGTACACATGTTTAGGTGCAATAATGCGTCAAGGTATGATTGTATCTATATTGTATGTCAGGTCGCCAAGGGCTACTGGACTATGTAAACCAGTACTAACTGTTTCATATTCGGATCATCGGCGATGAAACCGGTTACCCCATGAAGCTTATCTGGTGAGGGGGTTGCTTGACACTCGGCCGGACGAAAACATAGAAATACCTCTCAATTGTCTCTCAATGTTCTAGGTAATATCAAAGCAATAGTAGATACTGTAAACAGTGTGTCATATGTAGACAAATACAATGTATAATTGCATCAAAGTTTAAGACATAACTTGTTGTATACTCTCTTTACTTCTATTATTCTTCTGCTTAACTTTGATATCTTACGTTCTTCTTCTAGCGTCTCTACTTCGTCTTGGGGACTTCGTGTCTGGTCTTCCATTGGGGATTTCTCTTTATCAGAAGCCCTGTGTCATTGGTAGTTTTTAGATAATAACCCAAGATTTCGATTTGCTTTAGATCATATTTTATTCCGAAATCCCTACCAGACTACCTGCGCAGATTGAGTCGGCCGTGCGCTTAACATACTTACCACTTTCGTGGTTTGGCCGATACTGATACTAAACACCCTTTCTAATCTAAACGGAAGAGGGTCTTCTCCACCGATTCTCACGGTATCCACCGGAAGGATCAGCATAAAGGTCAAGCCGTGTTACTCAATCCTTCAAGGCCACCGGCTGCAACTTATAACAGCCATTTGGTTTTCTACACTACTGTAAATAAGTGTTAGGACTAACAATTATGTAACAAACTGATGAAGAATCATCGTCATCTTTTACTGTGCTCCTTCATGAATCTCCTTCTCTAAAATGTGTTATAATCAATTTTGTTTTCATTGACAACCATATTGTTGGACAATTTTTTCCCTTTAATTATCAAGCGCTCGTTGATGTTTGCAAGCACTCTCTTTTAAATGCATGGTAATTTGCATATTTAGACTTGTGGTATTTTAAAAATTTTGAAATGAACATTACAATGCGATTGCGTGATTTTTCCTTAATATTTAGTGATTTCATAATTTTTTTTCTAAATATTGAGTAATTTCATATTTTTCTTAACAGTGAATTATACAGCATTTTCTTATTTTTTTAGTGAGGTGAAATTTTTCTCAATATTAAGTCTTTTCAGATTTTCTCAATATTGAATAATACAAGTTGGTAGTTGTTGGTTGGTTGGAATTTACGGCTTGTCAACATTTGTTGGAATATTTTATGCCGAAGACATTTTGTTTTATTCATTTTTGTCCAAACTCAATAAAAAAAACACATTCTTAAAAATCATTTTTTATCTATTTAAACCATAAATTGGACCACAACATGTACTACCACTCCGAGTCAGGGTGAACCTGGGAATAATGACGATAAATCGGTACTCCACTTTCCTCAGAGTTCCAGAATCGGAACTTTACCACAAGATGCAGTTTAACATCATACGCATGACACTAAGGCCCTTACCACCTTCTAGCACATTTATGATGAAAAAAGGGGTGGTATTATGTCACACGGCCAATAGGGTCGGGACAATAATATAGGTACTAGGATTTGACGTCACCAGCCTATTGATCGAAGAAGTCCTCTCCAACCGCCCGTCTAGCCCACATAAGGGCGAAAGTGAAGTGTTGCATGTCATGGACTGCCTTCTGTCACTTATTGCACATATTTGGAGCAATACCTAGAGTTATAATGCATATGCCTCAGGTTCCAATGCATGTGTGTCTATGGGGGTAGCTTATATGTATGCATTTATCCAACCCTTTTACGACGAGTAGGATGTGACACCAGGTCAATTTTAAAGCTAGTTGGACTTTGTTGAGATTTTTTCCAGATATAACGTGTGTAATATAACTCCGCTCCTACTTATAGACAAGGCGAAATCATAAGATCTATTCCTTGGCCAATCACTGGCAGTACTCTGAGGCTGATACAATACTTAACCGACCCTACTGGTCATAATTACCGCAACGTTCATAGACGATGGACATAGGATCAAACCACTGGACCTTTAACAATACGTAGAATAGGACTTATACGCTTACCAAAGGATCACCAAAGGATTCCATAGCATAGGACTTTCTTTAAGCCCTTTTCAACTGGCCAGGGATGGTACTTAAAAACCTTACAGACTTTCCTTCCACAACACTTGTTTCCGGTGGAAGCGTTTGTGATGTAATAGGTACAGTCGTTGGAAATGGACTCCACTACTTTTCTTCTACAAGGATATCTTTGGTATTAAAAAACATGAATATTGATACGCGATTAAACAAAAAAAATCAAATGAGGCACTCATGGCGTAACGGTCGTAGGAAGTAGACACGGCTAGTCGAGGTCAAATCCTATGGACTCGACCATTCAAAGTCAAGTCTTGGACGATGTGTAACAATTCATGAGTTGTCACAAATTGTGAACAGATCTGTAGTTAGGAATAGTTAAATTAAGGTGTGTTGAATTAGAATCAAGGAGTCCCAATGGAAAACTAGCGGTGACTGTTAATAACCCTTGACCCCTTAAAGGCGCGCGATTTGAGCGCCATGAGAGACACGTGATATAGTTTAGGTAGTTATTCAGAAGGAGAGAGACACGAGTATCGGCTCTCCCGTGTCAATCTCATCCCCACTGCGAAATAGTCAATATGGTCTAATAACACTTGACTAAAAACAAACAAGGTCTTGTTGTGATTGTTAAATAATTAAGACAATGACCAGCTCAGCCCAGCCCAAAGAAGTAAAAAAGAAACAAGAAAGAAATCAGCCCTTAGCAGTAGATAGAAGTCAGCCCAAAGAACAACGGCGACCAGACAAGATAGCAGGAATCAGTCAACAAGCAGAAATGAAACAAGCAAGTAAGATCAACCATCTCTAAACTAATCTAACTCTGTCTCTGTCTGTCTGTCTGTCTGTCTGTCTGTCTCATTCTTATATACCCGAGTAGGTCAAAACTATGTCAACTAGTCTTGGAATAGAAAAACTCTGAATTGAAACGTTGTAATCTCTGCTTTAAAATGACCTTGTGCCGCATCCTACACTTGCGTATAGGTTGGTAATTACATATAGATAAATACTAGGTCAGATTCGGCTCTTAACTTTGGTCTGGTAACTAGTCTAGTAGCAAGGAAACTCTGAATTCAAAGCTGGTAATCTCCGCTTTAAGAATGGCCTTGTGTCGCAACTTACCAGTGTGTAGGGGTTGGTAAATATCTATAGATGTATAGTAGGGCCGGCTATGCACTTTAACCTTGGTATCACAAAGTCTAGAAAAAGTAAAACTCTCCATTTAAATTTGGTAAACCACGCCTTAAAAATGACCTTGTGTCGTATCCTACACGTATGAAAAGGTTAGAAAATATATATAGATAAATTGCTAGAGCAGCATGTGCTCTTTAAACTTAGTATAGCGACTAGACTAGGAGAAGAACAACTCTGAATTCAAACCTGTTAGACTCCACCTAAAATAGCCCATGTGTCGCATCTTCCTCGTGGGAAGATTTTGTAAATTCGTCTAGATGAAATAGTAGAGTAGACTGGGCTCTTTAATCTTGATATGGCTACTAATTTTGGAGAAGCTATTAAGCCCTGCTTTAAAAATGATCTTGTGTCGCATACTCATCGTATGGAGGAGTTGTTGAATACATATACATACATTATTAGGCAGCATGGGCTTTTAACATTGGTATGGTAACTAGACTTGGAGAAGGAAAACTCTGTGAATTCAAATTTGTTAAACTCTGCTTTCAAAATTACCTTGTGTCGCATACTGATCATATGTAGGGGTGTTACAATTTTATGGGCCATCCTTTGGCTTAAGGAAGATTGGAAATCCTCGATACAGTATCCTTTAGTTCTCCTTAGTATTGTAAGTTCCTCCTCAATGGTTGCAAATGAACTATGGAAAGTATCAGTGTTTAAGTAGTGAATCAGCCACGCATGATGGCTGTTGATTGGCGGAGAAATAAACCACGTGACCTCACCCAGTCTATAGATTTAGGTGGTGTATTGAAGGACACCTTATATTATAAAATATTCCAACAAAGGGTTCGTGAATATATTTACATAAATAAAAAGGCAGCATGGGCTTTTTAATCTTGACATGGCAACTTACCTAGTAGAAGAAAAACTCTGAATTCAGACCTGTTAAACTCCGCTTTAAAAATGACCTTGTTTTGCATTTTGCTCATATGAAGGAATTGTATATATACATATTGAATAATGCAGCATTTTCTAATTTTTGAGAGGGGCCATATTTTTTTCAATATTGAGTCATTTCACAACTTCTTAATATTTTATGATTTAACAAATTTTCCTCGACTTTATCTGATTTCTTTGATGTATATTTTATGAAAGCAAAATATTTAGCTAATAAGTAAAACCTTTGTGTTATATCTGATATTTCTTCATTTGCTGCAAGATGAAAAGCTTTCTTTGAATTAACTCATTCTATAACACATTAGAGAGAGAGAGAGAGAGAGAGAGAGAGAGAGAGAGAGAGAGAGAGAGAGAGAGAGAGAGAGAGAGAGAGAGTAGTATTTATCATTTTCTATCAATTTGTTTATCTCTTTTGTCTTTTTTCTTTTTCATATCAACTGTAGAAGCATTTTCAGTCTTTGATGAAATATTGTTGAACTGTTATAAATTAATTAAAGTCGATATCAGCCAGACAGCGATGAAGTTTATCTCCTTTTCACTAGGGTTAGACCTAGAATATCCCTCTTTTACAAAAGCAAAGTTGGAAGTGACAGTGTTGTTTGACCTCCTGAGAAATATAAGTGGTTTCTACCCTTTTTTGTTTAAACCTTCCTTCATGTTCTTCGAACACCTTGTGTCTCTTTTGAGGTTTGGAAAGGGTACTTGGTTAAATCATTGTTGTATAATTAAGTGTTATATTCTATTATTTGACTTGTCTTTTTCACTTACAAATATTCTGTGTTTGGTTTAGCTCTTTTGTATAACCTTATTCATTATTCTACGGGTGTATATTACGGGTTGGCACACCGATAATTCTTATACCCTTATTTATTGAATGAAGCCAAGTATTTTAATGTATTTTTTTACAATTCATGAGAGGTCATGAATTGTGAACAGACATGTAGCTACAAATTTAAATAAAGAGCCGTATGACCTTTGGATCCCTTGAAAAACTGTCATGACAGACACGTGATAGTTAGTTTAGATCAGATGTGAGCCAGCCCTCAGAGAGTGTAGACGTAATTGTCGGCTCTGATGGGATCCATCTCAATTCCCGCGGCGGAACTTATCAATATGGGATAGTAGAAAATAAAGCTTGATCAAACAAACAACGTGTTGTAGTGTTTATTAAATGAAAAACAAAAACAAAAAACCCAAACAAACCCAACAACAAACAGGAAATCAACCTCTAGATAGAAGCCAACTAGCTAACATGGCGGACCGAAGCAGAAATGAAACAAGTAACCAGTTATCAGCAACGAGTTAGACGAATCACTAGAAGCAGCAGGGTAATTGATCAAGAAAGACAATCCCTTCTCTAATGTATATCTCTGTCTCTCTTTCTCCATTATATACCCGAGTATGGCAGAAGGGTATATATATATATATATATTATATTATATTATATATATATATATATATATATATGCCTATACAACATTTTAAGCCAGCCCTTTTACTGGCTTGAATTCGTTTCCCGTGGGATGACAGGTGTTTTGTAATTGGTAGCTATTAGATAATATACATGTTTTCTTTCAACAGTAAGTGCATGGCTGTTAGATTCAACTTCGCCTTTGCTAGATCCTTCCACATATATTGCAAGTCATTTCTCGGTGGTCATCTATTAGAGGATAAGCCTGAAAAACAGTCTTGTTGGGCATTTCTTTTAAGATTTTCAATTAGATCTGGGATTGTTCAAACACAATTTTCTCCGGCTAAATCAGCCCCCTCTAATAAGGGCGATTACTTGTGAGGCATCAGCTGATATATTTGCACAATAGGGTAGGTCGATTTTTCACTTTTTAAAAATATCAAATTTCCCATCTATGCGAAAGGTGTATGTTAGTATACTGAATACTGATATCAAAAATTTTGCAAAATTTCGCAAAATTTCACTTTTAGATAACGACAATTTTAGTGAATTTTAGTAGACGATATTTGATGCTATTTCTTCAAACAATTGTGCAAGTAAAAGATCTGATTCTTGGTATAAGTATTCAGTATACAAACATACAACTTTCGCATTAATGGGAAATTTGATATTTTAAAAAAGTGAAAAATCGACCTACCCTATTGCACAGCAGGAATACAATTCTAAAACTTCATGAAAATTATCCGTTGACAAAGTGAAGCAAGGTAACCGGTAATCACGTCAACCGCAAGATATTGATTAATTGCATTCGATTACACGTGTAATCGACTGCAATTAATCAATATCTTGATTAATCCAGTGGATTTAACCCTGAAGATCTTTATGGTCAAACTCGAGTAGGTTATTACTTGTACCTGTATTACCATATATATATATATATATATATATATATATATATATATATATAATATGATTTAGAAAAAAAGATTGTAACGATCCATAGCAATTAAATGCCGGCATTAAATAACCCAGAATGATTTGATATGCCTTTAAACATTTTAAGCAAACCAAACTGAAGAAATATAATTTGTTAAAGAAATGTTGTTGTTTTAAATTAGAGTTTATTTTATGAAATAAAAACGTTTCCACAAATTCACAGTATTAAATAACGTTTCCCTCAAAAATATATGAAAGCGTCGTTACCTATTTTTTCAGTGGCTTTTAAATGACAAACTTCTCGATTAGAAGTAAATGCTAAAAACTTTCACGTAGAAAAAAAAATAGAAATGTAGAAAAAAAAACAATAAAAAAAACTTTATTTAAAAGGATGAAGCAAACAATTGTTAGCATGTTCAATTTTGGATGTTTCCTGTTGCTGTAATTTTCAGTCGGAACCTGGCGACTTAATCAGCGAGGCGAGGCACTAAAAACCACAACAAATAAAGATGGCACAGTTTCGTTCACCATTTTTTCGCACGTCGCAACTCATTATTGAGAAGAAGGCAGTTTCGCGCCATTTCTAACGTGATGAGCCGCCATTTGCATTCATATACATACGCTGTTATTTTCTTTTTTTCTTTTCTCTAGTTCTCTTCATTTGAACAACTTTAATGAAAAACATTTCGAAACGGTTTCATTTAGAAGAAGGCCGCTTAGAAAACTGGTAAATTATCAATACTTATTTTATTTATTTATTTTTTTTTTTTTAGAATTACTCTGTAGACTCGTGTAAAAGTCTACAGCGGAAAAAAATCAATCATCTTAATCTCGGTGAAATAAGTAAAATTAAAATGAATTAAATAAAAAAGACCACTAATTGTCTAAAAGAAAGTTCTCTGTCCGACCATGTACGAAAAGAGAGATACAGCTGTGAAAAAAGTGTCAGATTAAAAACTTATATATGACAAGACAGAAATAAACAATTAATCAAATAAATTTAATAATGTTTGTCTGTATTTATAAGATGACGCTTGATATGAATAATTTTGATATTTTGGACTGTTGTCCCCATCTTTATTACGGCATATATAAGCACAATGTTCGGACCACTGTTACAGGTACGAAAAGAGAGATAAAGGTGTGAAAAAGTGTCAGATTAAAAACTTATACATGACAAGACAGAAATAAACAATTATATTTATAATTTTTTTCTTTTGTCTGTATTTATAAGATTAATATGAATAATTTTTATATTTTGGACGGTTGTCGTCATCTTTA
>JALAJA010000182.1:42500-70000 GCA_023376005.1 Doryteuthis pealeii | reverse complement strand
CGTGAAGTGTTATGTTTATTGCCGTAAGAAATGGACGCGTCGACCCAAGTTTGATTCTAGATGAAGCTGTTTCCTTGGTTTGGTTTATTTGTTTAATGGCATAATAAACTATGCGGGTTATTTGATGCCAAAGCCATCCTTGATGAATACTAGTGGAAGTGTTTAACCCTAATCTGGCGGGATGAAAAGGTTCATACCATTCACAAGGTTATTAGGCCGAAAGTTAACGTAATAAAGTGACTCGAATTTGAACACGCTTACAGCCATGTCGCAGTCCATAATGTTGGATCCAACTCCATGGGACACTGCTGAGGCTGTTTAGATTTCACATTGCGCTAATACTGTTACGTCTTACTCTTCTGGCCGGCTTGGTACTTCTATCATCTATCTTCTAATGGTCTGGTATATCTTCTACAGGTCTCGTCTGGTCTTCTTGTATGGGGATTCCGTGTCTGGTTCTGCTGGGGACCATTTCTTATCAGAAGCCTTGTGTCATTGTTAGCTTTTAGTAATAACAACAAGACTTCGATTTACTTTGGATGTTATTTTATTCCGGAAACCCAGGACCAGACAACTGCGCGCTGAGAGTCACATCTTGCTAGCTTCTAACTCTGCAACTGACTAACTGCAACTAACTACTGCAACTGTCTTACTGAGTTGCCCACCTTAAACCGGAAAGGGGGCTTTCTATCGGGGTTCCGTTCTCACGATTCTATCCCCAGAAAGCAAGGTGAGAGTGAGGTCAAGCATTGTCACTCACTCTCAAGGCCATCAGCTGTACTGATCGCCATAAGGATTTCTATACTACCTTAAAAAGTAATAGGGATCCAATTAATATGTAACAATACCCTTATAAGGACGTCAAAGAGTATAAACTCCAGTTCTAATAGAGCATTGGTTATTTAATGAGAGTATCCAACGTGAAACATTTTGGTAGGATAATAACAGACACGTTAATTAAGGACATATAACATTTAATTTATACATATGACGGAACTATGTTCACAAAACTATACAAAATTAACAATTGTCCAAGTATATAAAGAAGTGTATGGTAACACGAAGAGGTAGGAACTACTTACTGTTTCTGGGGTCTTGAACGAAAGGTATGCATCATGTGTGATGCTGAGGAGAAGTGACGAGCACGTCTGTCCTTGTCAAGCCAGCTTAGTAAAAGAGGATGATACTTTGGTTTTCCCGGGTCACGCGACCAAAAAAGGGACACATCGTGCGGAATAGTTCCTCAAACCATTTGACAAGGGAGACTACTCCATTTAGTCCCTAACACACTGCACATCTATGGGTTAAATAGTTATGTGCAAAAAGCCTTTTAAAAAACGAATTCACAACAAATTTAAATATAAACGTACAATAAACGCGATTTCCCAAAACTTTCAGCATAAAATAATTCAAGACAGGACGTTAAAATCAATAGGTTAATTCGGTAAACTTTAAAAAAAAATTCTATAAAACCACGCTTAGCATGTTGATCCTCGCGTGGATAACGTTTTTTGGCATTTGGGGGTCACTTGATTGAAGAAGAACTAGGCAGCCATTTGTTGAAGAGGTGGTATTATAATGAAAACCCTCAGTCAGACTCATATCAAATATTCAAAGGTTCGAATAAGTATATTCATTTTAGGCATAAAATAAGATTTAAAATGTTTGTGATGGTGTCTGTTTACTTCTGTCATATATATATATATATATATATATATATATATATATATATTATTTATATTTTTGCTTGAAGGCAATTATAATGCATGTATCGTATAAAATTCGATAATTTATAGAAAATAATCTTGACAAGAGAATCCCGCAAAGGATGGCTCGCTAGTATACATCGCTGAAGAGACTTAATAAAGTCGAAACAGTCTGTATGGTGTTCTGCATAGCGAGCCATCCTTTGCGGGATTCTCTTGTCAAGATTATTTTCTATAATTATCGAATTTTATACGATACATGCATTATAATTGCCTTCAAGCAAAAATATAAATAATAATTTATTCAACGGTGCTTCTATAAACAAACAAACATCCAAAAATCTTATTCACTTCGCCGAAGAGCTTACGGCCGAGTTTGTTTACTACACAATAAACGTCCACTTACCTACTATGGTAGAGGCGTGTAGTAGTTTCATTGACAAGGGTAATTTCGCAGGGATTGTTCGCTATGTACCTGCGGCCGAACGGATATGGTCTCTGACTATGCCTGTGAAGTCCCGGTTTCGATTCCTGTCGGAGGGGAGTCGTTAGTATACATCGCTGAAGAGACTTAATAAAGTCGAAACAGTCTGTATGGTGTTCTGCATAGCGAGCCATCCTTTGCGGGATTTTCTTGTCAAGATTATTTTCTATAATTATCGAATTTTATACGATACATGCATTATAATTGCCTTCAAGCAAAAATATAAATAATAATTTATTCAACGGTGCTTCTATAAACAAACAAACATCCAAAAATCTTATATATATATATATATATATATATATATATATATATCAGCAACAATGATCACAGGTGCTTTGGCATTTCCACTTCCAGCTGGGAAAATTTTGCCCAGGACTGCTCTCGGTAGCCGCGGAAACTCCATAGATTTCATGTGAGAAGTCACCCTGACGCAACACCATGAAGCTAACAGGTCTAGAAGAAAGCAGCGGCAACAAAGCACCGGAGCATCAACATCTTCAGAGACAGCCTTCAAATGCGACATTTGTGGTCGAGAATATTTTTCAAACATCGAACTTCACAGTCACAGGAGGCGCTGTATCTTCAGGGGCACAAAAACTTTATTATAGTCTTCCGAGACTGAAATGCCAGTATATATATATATATATATATATATATATATATAAAGATAAATCTAATGAGTCAGAAAAACCTATTAAAGTCTCGCTTAGTGCTCTTCAGGGCTAAGATTTGACTCTAGATGAAGCTGTTTCCTTAGTATATATATACATATAAATTGTTTTTTCTTTTGGCCAAATATTGTACCAATAGATTATTTTTGGTTGGTACGATTATCTTGGTCTTTTTTTTTTTCCAAAATTTTTTCTCCCCGGGTGATGTTTGGTAGTATATTTTTACAATCAAATTATTTGCTGGGTTTTTTCTCATCGCGAGGATTTACCAACAAGTTTGGTATATTATATATATATATATATATATATATATATATATATATATATATATATATATATATATATGATTAGAAGCTGCTCCTTTTATCTGATCTGCTTTTTATCAAAGGAGTCTCTCTAGAGATTCTGATACACTCAGAAAATATTTAGGTAAGTAAGGAACATAAGAAAGGCCACAAAATATCATGTTTTTGGAAACGCCAAGGACTTAGAAATATATAATAATCATCAAAATACAGTACAAAGGGGAGAGAAGTTGTTTTAAAACGACAACCTTAAAAAAGGGTGATCATTTATTTTTTTCTTTCTTCTGATATTTGCACAGTAAAATTTACCTGTCTCCTTTTCAATTCTTTTTGAAAAAACTTTTTTCTAAAAATTGAAACACATCTGACCAAACACCAGATAAAAGAAATACCTTCCAAAGACACACACACACACACACACACACACACACACACACACACACACACACACAAGTTAATCCTAATAGGTCAGATAAACCTACTAATTGTTTCGCTTAGTAGCTCATCAGGACAAGTATCTGACAAAAAAGACTTGAAGCAACCGTACTTTTATCACAAAAAGTAGTTCCACCGTAGTCCAATGAAATTAGCGTAAATGATAGACTAATAGGATTAATATATATATATATATATATATATATATATATATATATAATATGGCAATAGCATAATCTTTACAGATCATTGCCGTCCCTCACAATCTCACAACTCCACCACCAGAACCCTTCCTTGAATGAGCCCTCAAATGACTCATCAAACCTGCTGCAGATCTACAAAGTTTGATGCAAATATGACATTGAAAAGACTTCTTCCCCGCTGAATGAGATAATTCAGATGAGTCAGATGATAAAATTTGATGCTTATGCACCACCATATGTCTCTTAAGACTAGAAGCCGACTTACAGACCTTGCCACATATAGCACAAGACACATTATTTACTCCTGGAATCTGCATGGATTGACCCAGGTGAGATTTCCTATGATTGACATAGCCAGCCCTCGAAAGCAAAACTCGACCACATGTCAGACACTTGCAACCCTCCATGTTCTTTCCAATATGACAGGTGTAACCCTTTCGAAGTTGACGCTTTAGGTTTTCATGCACGATTCTTTCACTCTATAGTATATATATATATATATATATATATATATATATATATATATATATATATATATACTTTCGCACTTCTAAGTGCCATCATCAGGGGTGATGTGTTCCAGTTTATTGGGTTTTTTAATGATGGCACTTCGAAGTGGCGAAAGTAGTCGGGACATGAACTTTGGTGGACTAATCCACGGATTCCATCCAAACTCGAAAACATCAAAAATGAAATTGTTAAGCAGGAGATGTGTCTTTTGTTTAATTCTACATGTATAAATGAAAGAATGCTGCCCAAATACACACACACACACACACACACACACACACACACATATATATATATATATATATATATATATATATATATATGATAGTAATAGTAGAAAAGAGGTATGGGTCTATTACAGTTTCGTTCTATACACTCTCATCATATATCCTAAATAGGATAGATTCTAAAATATAACAGTGAAACAGTAAGAATTAGTAATATTAAAGTAATGAAACAAGAAGAGAATCATAATTTAAAATTTTAAATATTTTCACTATTACTATCTTTCCAGTTCTATAATAATGATATATTGAGCACTCTTGGATAAATTACTAATGCCACTGCAATGGAAAAATTAAAGCGGCAATTGGACACTATATATATATATATATATATATATTAATATATATATATATATATATATATATATATATATATGAGAAGTAAATACACACGCGGTGTGTTTATGATATGGCTTTCTTTTAGCCGACAATTTTTGGGAGAATATGTGCTTAATTGAAGTCGTACCTAATTTTGAAAGTTAATTAATTAATAATTAATTATTTCGGCGGGCATACCTATTTAAATGTAAGGCTAAACACATCGAGAAAAATCAATATCTCTATCTCTCTCTCTCTCTCTCTCGCTTCTCTCTCTCTCTCTCTCTCTCTCTATATATATTATATATATATATATATAATATATATATTCTTATATACTGCATATATATATATATATATATATAATATATATATATATATATATATATATACCATATATATATATATTTGTGTTTGTGTGTTTGTATTTGCCTGTGTGTGTGTGTGTGGAAAAATATAGAAAAAATTCGATGGTATGTAGAAATTTAAATAAGAAAAGTATTTCAAAGGATTAATTAATTGATAGAGGCAAAGTCAGTGAACGTTAAAACAATTAAAAAATAACATTAAGCTGTTATCTAATCTGAGATAAATGTAGATTGAATAAATTATGAAATTGAATAAATTTATAATGAAATAAATATAACTCTATGTACACAACATCTCAACATCCAAATGTCCTGATGAAAGTTTTTATTTTAAAAAATCCTAAAGTGCAGCGGTCTAGTGGTGCTACCTAGATAGAATTGGTAGCATTTTGTGCATTGTGTGCGGTATACTACGTACACTTCACGGTACACATCTGTGTCGCGGAGAGAGCAGTTCACCAGCGTGTTATCCTTACAGGAGTTTTTGCAATGTTGCGAATATCCTTTTATGGGGATCCGATCTTTTAGAAGTATTCTGGTTAAGAGATATTTCATACCGAAACACTAAGAAAATTATAAATCAATGGTCAATCAAAAACAACCACGATTCGTTCTCTTCCTTTACAACCCCGCCCTGTCATTGGGGCATTAGAATGCACCAACTGCACCTCTGGAGGGGGGTAAGACTCCCACAATGGATCTACCTGTTGGCCGTGGGTGGCCACCCGTGAGGCTTAAGGATAGAACCCTTGACACTGAGTAGTCCATGATTTGCAATATTCCACTTTAGACTTTTCTTGGGCTAGACGGGCGGTCGGAGAGGCCCCCTCCGATTAATCGGCTGGCCACGTCTAGCATCTATATGATTGCCCCAACCCTATTGCCCTTATGGCAACCTCCCCCCAATCCTTCTGATCCTATGGGTGCTAGAAGGTGGTGGCTGATGGTCTACATGTCCTGGGAATGACGTTAAACTCTATCTGATGGTGAGGTTCTATTTCTGGAGGTTTGGGGAATGTGGAGCACCCCTTCATCGCCATTGCTCCCTGGCCCACTCTGACCCGGAGTGGTAGTACCTGTTAGGGTTCCATCTATGGGTTAAATAGAAAAACATGAGTTGATAAACAAAATTGTATTATGCATTAAGAATGAGTTTCTTTCACAACTTTGTCGGCATTAAAAAACCCACCGAAGTTGATATGCCATAAAACAAAACAAACCAAACCAAACCTTTACAACCGCATTGTGATAGTCTCCAAAACCAACCAAACCCAAATATAAACACGCTGGAGTAGCAGTTGAACAATGAACAATATATATATATATTAGGCAAAACATGCCACGTTATTTCATCCATTGAAGTCTGCGTAGATAAAGGTGTGTGCAAAGCGAATTAGATTTTTTTAAATACGACTGGAGAATTAAAAAAAATTGAAAATTACGACTAATTAAAACCAAATAAAATGGATTTTTTTCCAACATAACGTAATCCTAAAACTAATATTTTGATTTGAATATTATGTCAGTAAATAGCTTAGCAAAAAAAGCCTTTAGCAAACAATCCTTGAATCACTCAACTTTAGTATAATAATAATAATAATAATAATAATAATAATAATAATAATAATAATATATGTTGAAAGAAGAAATAAATAAAGGAAAGAAAATGTTGAATGGATAACATTTATTTAATTTGGCCGAAACACGTGTTGGTAACTCAAATTAAATCAATTTTATCCATTCAACATTTTCATTCCTTTATTTATCCTTTCAACATATTCTCGGATTCATTTCCATTTTCAACTTACATATATATATATATATATATATATATATATATATATATATTATATATATATTATATATATATATATTGTTCAACTTCTTCTCAAGTGCTTTCGCTGTAGTAACATTAGTCGTTAATTCAAAAAATTCTCAATATTTCATAAAAGATAAAGTATTAATAGCTATAAAAAAAAAAGTTTTCTCTCTACCACAATTTTGGAATAAGGTGTATTTTGAATACTGAAAACATGATAGAGAGAGAAACTTTTTTTATGCAATTATATATATATATATATATATATATATATATATATATATGTGTGTGTGTGTGTGTGTGTGTGTGTTCTCTAAGTTTCTCTCCTCATATATATATAATATAATATATATATATATATATATATATAGTGAGAGAAAGAGCTAGAAAGACAGGAGGGAAAAATAAAGACCTATAAGAGTCTCTCTCCGTTTAGCCTTTTGTTCTCTTGCTTTAGAGAATTATTTTAACATACCAATTTACGTGTTCCTTTCTGTGTCATTTTTTTTGTTTTACTATTCCTTCCTCCTCCTCCTCTCTCTCTCTCTCTCTCTCTCTCTCTCTCTCTCTCTCTCTCTATCTCTATCTCTCTCATTTCCATGATGGCCTCTCTCAGTTATTTCTTTTGTATTCCTCTAAAGATCTATTTTAACATACTTATTTGTGTCGCCCTTTCCGTGTATATTCTTCTTCTTCTCCTTCTTCTTCTTCTTCTTCTTCTTCTTCTTCTTCTTCTTCTGTCTCTCTGTCTCTCTCTGTCTCTCTCTGTCTCTCTGCCTCTCTCTCTCATTTACATGATGGCCGCTCAGTTATTTCTTTTGTATTCCTTTAAAGATCTATTTTAACATTCTTACATGTGTCTATCCTTTCTGTGCATCTTCGTCTCTTCTTCTTCTTCTCTTCTTCTTCTTCTTCTTCTTCTGTCTCTCTGTCTCTCTCTGTCTCTCTCTGTCTCTCTGCCTCTCTCTCTCATTTACATGATGGCCGCTCAGTTATTTCTTTTGTATTCCTTTAAAGATCTATTTTAACATTCTTACATGTGTCTATCCTTTCTGTGCATCTTCGTCTTCTTCTTCTTCTTCTTCTTCTTCTTCTTCTTCTTCTTCTTCTTCTTCTTCTTCTTCTTCTTCTTCTTCTTCTTCTTCTTCTTCTTCTCTCCCTCTCTATCTATCTAACTCTCTCTCTCTCCCTCTCCCTCTCCCACTCCCTCTCATCACCATCACTGACCTTATCATTCGCAATCCGTGTTCCCTATCTTACAAACACGCCTTATTTTCTGGAAAATTCTTATTCTCTAATTACACGTTCGCTGTGGCCGGTAATATCCGATCTTTCACAGTGAAACGCATTGCCAAAATTTCTTGTCTATCTTTTCGTGTCTAATTTTTTCCGCTAAGAGTAAGGCGGATATCCAGGAAATAATATCTGCTTTTATTGTACTCCACCTCCTCGCAAACGGTTAACGCCCTTTCTCACTCTCTTTGGCGCTCCACATTCACTTACACCGAACCGAATCTCTTTTAGCGTATTTACCTCTGCATTCTCTATCAAAATAGGCCATCATTTTCGGATTCAATTTCGCGCGATCGGCAAAAAGAAAAATCTCTCCATTTGCCACCATGATTTTCATCTGCCATTTTTGTTTTGGCCAGCCACTTTCAGTTTAAGTAAAGATCCATTTAACTTGTTCAAAAGGGAAACAGAAAGAGCCCAAGAAAGGAAGAAAGAAAGAAAGAAAGAAAGAGAGAAAGAAGGAAGGAAGGAAGGGAAGAAGGAAGTAAGGAAAAAAGAAATGTTTATGACAGAGAAAATTAAGAAAGAAAGAAAGAAAGAAAAAGAAAGAAAGAAAAAAAAAACGAAAAGGAAAGAAAGAACGAATTAAGGAAAGAACGGTTGAAAGAAAGTGAGCAGATACAAAGAAAAATGCATATGTATAAAAATGAGAAAAATAAAGAAAAAAGAAAGAATGAAAGAAAGAAAGTAGGAAAGAATGAAAGAAAGAAGGAAGGAAGGAAGGAATGAAGGAAAAAGAAAATAAGAAAGAAAGTAAAAACGATAGAAAGAAAGAAAGAAATTAGAAAGAGAGCAGATATAAACCGAAATGCATATGTATAAAATGAGAAAAATAAAGAAAGAATGAAAGTAAGAGAGGAAAGTTTATTAGAAAGAAAAGAATTAAAAGAAAGAATTTAGAATCCTGGGAAAACGACTTTATAAAAAGAAATAAACAAATAAAAATATTAAAATATGTAGCTGAAAACAATTAAAACAACAATGAAAGAATAAAAAGAGAAAAATAAAAAAATAAAGGAATGCACAAAAGAAGGAAAGAGTGAACGAGAAGAAAGAAAGAATGAATGAATTATTGGGAGACAAAATAAAGTAAGGGTGAAGTTGTTTTTAATATCATAAAAAGAAAAAAAAAGAAAGATATTCTTTAAATATCATGCAAAGAAAGAAGGAAAAAACACTTTCTTTCAATAAAATAGAAAGTAAGAAATTGTTTTGAATATGATGAAAATAAAAAAGAAAGGGAAAGAAAGAAAGGATGGAAGAAAGGAATACATTAGTTTACTTATCATAGAAAGAAAGAAAGACAGAAAGAAAAAGAAAGAAGGAAAAAGAAAGAAAAAGAAAAAAGAAAAGCATTCTTTAAATAGCACAAAAAAAGAAAGAAAGCATTTACTTTTGAATAAAATAGAAGGTAAGAAATTGCTTTGAATATGATAAAAATAAAAAAGAAAGAAAAAGAAAGAAAGGATGAAAGAAAGGATGAAAGAAAGGAAGAAATTAGTTTGCGTATCACAGAAAGAAAGAAAAAAAGAAAAAAAGAAAAAGAAAAAGAGAAACAGTCTTGAAATATCATGAAAAGAAAGAAAGAAAACAATTACTTTCTTTGAATTAAATTGAAAGAAAGAAATTACTTTGGATATGATTAAAATAAAAAAGAACGAAAAAGAAAGAATGAATGAAAGAAAGGAAGAAATTAGTTTGCGTATCATAGAAAGAAAGAAAGAAAGAAAAAGAAAAAAGAAAAAGAAAAAAGAGAGAATTCTTTAGATATCATGAAAAGAAAGAAAGAAAGCAATTACTTTCTTTGAATTAAATTGAAAGAAAGAATATGCTTTGGATATGATAAAAAGAATGAGAGAAAAAAAGGAAAGACAAAGTAAACCAAGTTTAAAGTTTTTACGAAAGAAATGAAAGACTTCATGGAAGGATTGTTTTAAACTCAACTTTAAGATAAACAATTAAAAGATGTGAGAAGAAAGTATGAAAAAAGATAGTGTTATTAAAACCAGTTAACGGCCCTTTTCTCAAAGCTTTAAAGCTCTCCTCATCTTGCTCCTCTCTATTCTATTTTAATAGCATAACGAAATCGCTTTTATCTGGCTTCACTTTCACAAAATTCTTTATCAAATTACACGACCATTTTCAAATTCATTATCCAAAAATGATAAAAGGAAGCATTGTTTCATTTGTTACGTTGATTTTCATTCATAATGTACGGTTTTGAATAATGGCTCTTATTTAGAATAAGGATCTCTAGCATCTTAAAAAAGTAGCTTTTTTTTCCTTCTTGGCCTTCAAAAAGAATCAACTGGGGCTTAAAATGATCGCCTTAAGAGTAATCAGAACATCCTTTGATGCTGCAACGTTGAAGCTGAGTCTTGACAAAATCAAATTAGCTAAAATCATCAGAGGTTTTAAACAGAAAGACGTAAGCAAATTATCAATTCTAGAAAAAAACACCCTCCGGTCGGTGTAAAAATCAATTTTTGATAGATATTACCTGAGGGGAATATGAGTTAAAAATTCATTGTCAGAGGGTTTGTATCATAAGTAAGTAAAATCATCACATTTATTAAAGGAGTAAAAAAAAAATAAAACAATTTGACCCCTTTCAAATAGAATGTTGTATGCATCAAGTAATTATCAATTAAATAATTATTTTGAATATTTTACACATATATTTTACACAAAATCATAGGTATTTATTTATTTGTAAATTTTAGTTAACCTTTTCATACTGAAAGAAAAATGACTTTTTCCTGTTTGCAATAATTTTCTCGTAAAACTTTTGGTTGGCATCCTTCCGTCTACTAAAGACGAGGGCGTAGTCCATTTTTTTTTGCAACTGCGTGAGTGGTTGAGCGGTACAATTTTTGAATTGCAATATCTGGAGTCTCTGGTGCAGTGACTGCGAACACTTAGGGTGGCCAGGTTGGATGCCTTCGTTAGGTCCGTCAATGCGGTGCAGAGTGGCATCCTCTCTCCTGGCACCCCTCCTGCGGTTGGTTGCTCGGAAGCCACACTGTGTCCCTGGATGGGTGCAAGATGCAATGTCTGCAGACGTGCCAGTGTAACACGTGCAAGACTTGTCAAGCTATGCTGAAGTCGCCCCGATTTTTACTCCTGTATAAGGGGACAATAGTAGTGTCACGCTTGTCCTGGGGATGTGTCCATATTCCAGCAACTGCAGAGTCATTAGTGTTGTGGTTGAAGCAGTGCTGCACCATGCCTTCAAGATATTTGCTGGGACGCCGTCACTCCCTTGCTTTCTTGTCAGCGAGGCGGTCCTCTCCATTTTGTAGTGGAAAACTACGTAGCCTGGGCAGGTTTTTATGGAGGATGAGCTGTGGCCCTAGCAGCAGATCATAAAACTCTATACGTTAGATAACCTTAAATATACATTAAGATAAAACAAACTATATATCTATATCTATATCTATCTATCTATCTATCTATCTATATCTCTCTCTCTCTCTCTCTATATAATATATATATATATATATATATAATATATATATATATATATATATATATATAATACCGGGCATTTATTTATTAAAACTTGTTTTGAAAAATCAATAAGGGTCGTCTAGTTGGCATATTCAAATTTTGAGTGTATATAATACAAGATCAAATCAACATTATTAATAGATGCAGAGACGTTGCAAATATATACCTACCATTTAGCTGAAATGTTGAAAAAAATTACATAAATCTATATAATCGGTCTACTTACTTTTGAACATCTACTTTTTTCATTTTTCTTTAGTGGAGAGCAATGCAGTAGAATTTGGTAATAAATTATACCTAATAACATCAGTTTTGGTTGTATAAAGTTCCGCTAGAATTTATAAACAAAATACTGGCATATTTGATTTAGAAAATTAAAATATCATTTTCTTTAAATCTTAGTGATTGACTGATTTTATGAGCATCTCAATCCGTTCCGGATTACTTTATGCCCAGAGTTAGGAAACGCGTTCATTGTAAGTTCATATTCATATTTTGTGCAGATGTTCCTTATTTTTTCCGCATGAATACGAATAATTTTCAAATATTTCTATTCGACACATATAAGGAATACTAAGAGGGTTGGAGTGGACCTGGGAGTGATAGCAACGAAACGGTTATCCCCACTCCTCAAATGTTGAGACGAGTGTTGATAATTTGTAATATTTAATTTTCGGGCGGTTGTCATCGTCTTTATTGTTATTTACAAAACCGTCCGAGTAGGATTCGACAAGGTTTGAATTCAGAGTTTTCATTCTCCTAGACTGGTTGTCTAATCATCGTTGAAGAACAGAGTCTTCTCTACTACCTACCCATAGCTGGGAGTTTGATTCATACCTTTCCTAAGGGTATTGGCACTATGGGAAATGCAAAGTTTAGTCCAGGATTTGAATTCGTCTCGTCGTGTCCATTCCCTACGACAGTAACTATTATAACACACGCCTCCTCTTTTATTCTCATATACACAAATATCAGCCGATGGAACCCCGGCCTTTTTAAATGTTTCGAACTCAGCAACCTTCTTGTCGAAATCGGAAACCTCTACGGAATTTCAAACCAAACCCCTTATTTAATCCATTGGATGAGGGGGTTGTTTTTATTCAGTTAACCATTACCGGTTACAAGTATCAAATTATGCTAAGTATTTTATGTTGGTGGGCTCAAGAACAGTACGACCGAAAAGAAGTAAAGAATAACATTTATTTTGAATATAAAGAGTAAGAAGGAATCTTTTGACGAGGAAGGCCTCGAGTACAACTAGGTGTAAATTGTTGTTTGAGGATGCCAAGATGGTGAATATTAAGGGTTTATATGTTGCAGCACAATCTTTGGCTCTGCTGTTCTTGATCCCACTAACATAAAGAAATGATATATATATATATATATAATATATATATATATATATATTATGAATATTATAAATATATTATATATATATATATATATTATGAATATATATATATTGTACCAAAATTAAAGGAATCATAAGTATGTTGGGAGATTATACAAGTTGCGGGATGGTAGAATAAAACAATATTTTATTACGAAAATAGAGTATGAAAATACGAAGGCCTTTTCGCCCGGTTCTTTTTCAAGTATAATCACAGGCGACAATTAAAAGTCAGATTGTATAAGATAAATATTTTTGGAGCGAATGGGGTGAGCCAGAGGAGGACGAAAAAAAGGGGGGATATGTATATAAACCCTCAGGTCATACCAGGATTGGAAATGTCTCCCAACCAATAAAGGGAATGTCTGGGGTTTTGTCTGCACAAGGTGGGACGAAGGAATAAGATGTAGACAGCTATATTATATATATATATATATATATATATATATATATATATATATATATATGAATAATTTTACTTAGAACTATATCTAAGTATTTTATGTTATTTTCTCCAAGTTCGACAAGAAGGTTCCACAGTTGGACAAGAAACACCTGAAGAAGGCTGGAGTGCACGGGGTCGAATCGTTTTGTACATAACAATAAAGATGAAACAACAACCAGAAAAATCTGAATGATACAAAATGTACTTACCATAACCATGCCTAAAGGAGAAGTGTCACTTTGCTGAGTGTTGGCGTGAGTTACCGAAGACAAAGATGAGATGATGAGATTACAACGAGTTAAAAACAAGAAAGGAAAAAGTCAGACATGTGGCGACAGAAAAATACCACTCACTTTATCGATGTGTTTCAACTTCGCCTGGGCCGGTCTCAAAACAGAGAAGAATGAACTGAAATTTTTGAGTCGAAATCGTTGGTGGGTTGGTTGTGGGATTTTATGGCATGTCAACTCTTGGGTCATTTTGTATTACATGGACATACAAAAACTGCCACAGCGCGTCGGTCGAAACGTTGTGTATATAATAATAAAGACGAGGACAACAGTCCGAAAAAATCTGAATGATACAAATTTTACTTACCATAACCATGCTAAAGGAGAAGTGTCATTTTGCGACTTTTGGGTCATTTTGTATGACATGGGCAACAAAAACTGCCACATCGCCTATAGAAATATATCATCCGAAATAATGATTATATAGAAGAATTGATATTCCAAATTTAGAATTATGTAGACATCACGGATATTTATAAATAATTATAAACGTTTCTGCGATTTCTAAAAATTTCGGAGACCTTACCTTTGGGATTCATCATCATGTTGCGCTGGTTGCATCGTTTGTTGGCAACCTTCTGTCGATTTAAGACGATGGCGTAGTGTCAATTTTTTGTTTTACCTACAGTTACGTGAATGGCTGAACAGACCGATCTTTGAATGGCAGTCTCTGGTGCAATGACTGCAAACAAAACGTGATGCTTTCTGTAGGTGTTGGTGGTGCTGTAGTCTCTCCTTCCTTTTAGCTCTCTTTTCTGTGGCGGCTTCTTTCCTCTCTTTTTCACTCCCTTTCATTCCTTGTTTGACGAGGAGGCGCCAGGTTGCACGGTCTTCTGCACAAGCCTCCCATGTGTTTATGTTGATGCGACATGTCTTCATGTCTTTATTGCAAACATCTTTGAAGCGTAGACGTGGTCTCCTTACCGGTCGGGTGCCCTCCACTAGTTCACCAAAGACCGACTGTATGGTGAACTAGTGGAGGTAGCATGGTTATCCATAAGAATCTCTTGCTACCCCCTATTGGTTATCGTCTCTGGGAGGTACTCTGTGCTGTATCCATAATCCGCACAGAGCTGGACGATTTAGATCGTTACTGGGAAGCCCACACTGGCGTACCCATGTGCAGTTTTCCAGTGGAGAATGTCAGTTATATGTCCGTTCTTGCTTCTCCATTAGAGTCCAGTATGTCTAGTTCGTTTTACTATGATGGTTTGTGTGATAGGGGACAAGTGGACGTATAGCTGCTTTCTTGTGAGCTTTTGTTTCAACGATTTGTTTAAGACTGCACGCAGCATTCCCGTGCAAGTCCAATCTAGCATATTCACTTAGCGTCTCGTTCGGGTCCAAGTAGTGCAGCCGTACGGTAGTACTAATACAACTACAGCTTAGAAGAATTGTCGTTTTAACTTATGAGTGAGATTGGGTTTCCACATCATTAATAAGCTCTCTATAGCAGTCCATACCTTTGCTATACATACATTAATATCACTTTCTATGGATGAGATATTACTACCTAGGCACGTTAACTGGTCTACCGTCATTCTAACGAAGTTTAAATCGACAAAGAATTCAGGTGAGCATATAACGGTACTGTCTAAATTCAGTATGCCCATGAATAGTTTTCCTGTTTAATATCTGCCGGTTTTTAATATCCAAAAATGCAATATTGGCAATTTGATTGAAACAATTAATGGACGGTGATACCCGGTGTTGTCAAAAAATGACGGGACACACGACTTGACTTGTTTATGGTCTTCAAAGGAACCACTTCCATATTGGAGTCTCCAGTCTGTTTAGATCAACCGGTGAGGCGCTTGGGGGTTCCAGTCTGGACGGGGTGGGGAGGTTGATATTTACAAGAAAAATGTTGATGGAGGCAGCCACTTTACTGGCTCAAAGCTTTCAAAAGATTTCCATCAGGCTTAAAAGTGATGTTTGTTATAATGGCTAATGCAATCTTTGCTTACTCAGACATTTTGTGATTTTTATATATCTTACGAGTGATGTGTAGATCACAAATTATTTCGAAATCAAGGATACCTATATATATATATATATATATATATATATATATATATATATATATATATATATATATATATATGTGTGTGTGTGTGTGTGTGTGTGTGTGTGTGTGTGTTAGACTTATTGATAAAACCTTACGGTAAGTAAAAACCCGGCAAATAGTTTGATTGTAAAAATATACAACCAAACTTCACCTGTGGAGAAAAAATTTAAAAATAAGAAAAGACCAATAGGCCGTACCAACCAAAATAATTGCTTAATACTATAAAACGAAGAAATATATATATATATATATATATATATATATATATATATATATATATATAAAATCTAGGATTATCCAAAGCTAAAAAGTAAAAAGTGATCAATACTTAAGTAGCGCAAATAATAAAGTTAAACTTTTTAGAAATGTATCAATTGAATATTCTCCTATATTTGACAGCCGCATGGGTAAGAGACTTGGCAGATGAAAATTCATTCAGGTCTCAAACCCGGCCAGAGGGAGTTGTTAAAGTGTAGCCACACTGATGAGAGGTGAAACCTCGAAACATGTGTTTGTCGATAACTTATATATATATATATATATATATATATATATATATATATCAAAAGTTGATACTACGTTTTCTTTGTGGTAGCATTAGTATTACTCCAAAAGGGCTCTACATCTTTCGTAAAATTTAGAGCATTTATATTTGTAGGAAAACGGTTTTCTCACTACCACGGTTTCGGTGTTCAACGTACGCCTTCCCCAGGAGAACTAAAATATTATAGGGACCTACATTTTATATATACTTGTAAAGTTTAGAATCATTCTTATTTCTCTCTCCGTCTTTTAATTAGTATGAACTTCATTTTTAAATCCAAACTGTTTCCCTTTGAAATTAAAGATGAGTTTACCATACACTTATCGGCAGAAGTAATTTGTAATTCCATCCGTCATCTACAACTGCCACAACTTTTTTCTTTATATAAAATGTATTTATTAAGGATATATCTGTTATCAGTTTTTCGGCTGTTGAGTGAGACACACGTTCATTGTTTTTTAGGTACGTTCCTATATGTTTGGCTTTTTGAGAAGCTAAATTTTCCGAGAATATTAAATCTGCGATTGAAGTTTTTTAATATATCCGGGGAAAATGAGGTGGGAATATCTATAAATGTTTAGAATACTATTTAGCATAACGTTTTACAGTTGGTTAGCGGCATCTCCTATTTTCTAGGGAGTTTGCAGAGAGGAATAGGTTCTTATTTCCGAATCTCTGCGAGATCATCTTTATATATATATATATATATATATATATATATGTAAAATGGAAAAGGATCCGACACTATGAGGAAAATGAGTAAAGAAAAGAAAAGTAAATATGAATTTATCGGATATCACTTACACATGTGTTTCGGTCACATAGAAGAATCGATCAGAGTGAACATTCATTTTTTAAAATAATGTTCACTCTGATGAAATTCTTCTATGCGTGCGAAATATTTCACACACATAAACTGAAGTGTAGTGCATCGTTATCATATATATATATATATATATTATACTATATATAATCAATCGAATATTGCATCTTAATAACTAAGAACACACAAATTTGGTTATTGATTTTTACGGATTAAAATATAATTAATTTTAAACGAAATCGAATCTCTATTATAGTTATGTCAGAAGTTTAGTTTAATTTTAGTGAACAAAATCACAGTCTAAGCCGTTCAGCTCGGAAACGTTCGCCTATTTATGGTCTAATCTTTATATAAAGTCCGGTCATGGACCAAATACTTTTGCTAGTATATATATATATATATATATATATATATATATATATATATATATGTGTGTGTGTGTGTGTGTGTGTGTGTGTCTGTGTGTGTATGTGTGACGGTGGAATGCCTATTGTCGGTATTACCCGGAGAGCGAGGGAGTATATCTCCTTTTCCCTAGCACTAGACCAGGGGATTGTTTCTGAGTTGGGTGGTGGGGCCACACCTGCACTCAGCTCCTTACTTTACCACAAAAATCCAAGCTGTGAAACTAATGCGTTGAGTTGGCTAGGGCTGGTATCGAAATCGGAACCTTGTAGTTCGTTGGTGGATGCTCTACCGACTGAGCTAAACCGGCTCTATTATTGTTTCACCATAACCGCATGCGAGGAAATATGACGAATCCAATTACGAAAAGAAAGTATTTCGAATAATTTATAAAGACAATATCTCAGCTGAAAAACATTGGGTTATAAATATGTATTGTTTAAAATCTCATATTGCGAGAGATGATGGAACCCATTTAAGGACTTTTAGATTTTAACTTAGTTTGTTTATCTTTATTTAAAACTGCTAACGCACTATGGTAATATTTGTCTTTCAAGAATATTCACAGTAAATATGACGTCCGTGTTCTTTGACTGTTTAAGACCGCATTACCATTCATTTCCTTAAGGAATTGGTTGATCTTGACGGATACAATCCAAAGCAACAGCTCCATATATATTATATATATATATATATATATATATATATATATATATATATATATATATATATTGAAGGGAAAATTCCCTAAGGATAAGCATTTTGAATTGCAAATTTATTCCGTGCGTTTCTGTCTCTTTGTTGGATTAAATATCTTTTAAAAATATTCAACATATATATCGAATTGTTTGTAGCAGAAAAACGCAAAGATATTCTATGAATGCTAATGAGATGGAAAAGGGGTCTTGTAGCTTTGGAAAGCATTCTTTTAATCCATTTTCTCTAAGCGATGAAATGGTATAAATCATATTACCAACTATATTTCTACTATCTCAACGTATTGGAACATGGTAGATTATTGAATATTACATTTTGACTCTGGGTATACAATTGAAAATTGCTTGTTGAAAATGGACTGTCTATTGTGAATTACAAAGTGAATCTGGGTAGATTATTGCAAATTACATGGGGCATCTGGGTAGACTTTTGTAAATAACATGGTGAATCTGGGTAGGCTATTGTAAATTACATATTGAGTCTGGGTAGACTATTGAGAATTACATGGTGCATCTGGGTAAACAATTGTAAATTACATAGTGAATCATGGGTAGACTTTTGTAAATCACATGGTGAATCTTGTAGAGTATTGTAACTTACATGGTGAATTTGTGAACCCTATTTTAAATTACATAGTGAATCATGGGTAGACTATCGTAAATTACATGGTACATCTGGGTAGACAATTGTAAATTACATGGTAAATCTTTGTAAACTATTGTAACTTACATGGTGAATTTGTGGAGACTATTTTAAATTACATAGTGAATCATGGGTAGACTATCGTAAATTACATGGTACATCTGGGTAGACAATTGTAAATTACATGGTTAATCTGGGTAGGCTATTGTAACTTACATGGTGAATTTAGGAGACTATTTTAAATTACATAGTGAATCATGGGTAGACTATCGTAAATTACATGGTACATCTGGGTAGACTATTGTAAATTGCATGGTGAATCTTTGTAGACTATTGTAACTTACATGGTGAATTTGGGGAGACTATTTTAAATTACATTGTGAATCATGGGTAGACTATCGTAAATTACATGATTCATCTGGGTAGAAAATTGTAAAAATCTTTGTAGAGTAATGTAAATTACATAGTGAATCGGGGTAGACTATTACTAATTACTTCTTGAATCTTTGTAGACTAATGTAAATTACATAGTGAATCGGAGAGACAATTGTAAATTACATGGTACATCTGGATAGACAATATCAAATTACATTATGGATCTGAGTAGAGTATTGTAAATTTTCTCATACTGGGATCAAGCAAATTTACCGTACTTTTAGTATCTGGGTGATTAATTGATTCACTGATTGATTTTAACGATATCTCAACCCATCTCGGGCTATGCTATGCCAAGAGTTTGGGAAATTGCGTACATTGCACATATATATTCATATTTTGTGTGGTGTGTAGTTTCTTCAGAATTTTTTTGTGCAAAGGAATATTATACCAAGTATTCTTATCGAATACTAAGTAAAAGTAAAAGTAAAGTCGTCGGGGCGGCCTAAAGTCGGTATCAGCCAATCAGCGAGGGAGTCTATCCCCTTTTCACTTGCGCTAGACCAAGGATATTAATTTAGCGTCTGAAGTAGAGCGCCACACCTACCGTCAGCTCCTTACTTTACCGCACAGATCCCTGTGCTACTCATACGCTGAGTTGGCGTGGACCGGTATCGATCTAGGAACCTTGTGGTTTCTAGCCGAACGCTCTACCGACTGATTGCAAACAGATCTAGTTCATCCCTAGACGAGGCCCAAGCACGTGATAACATTTTTTTTGTTCTGGCGTTAGATTTGATTGTTGGTTTGCAGATGCAGCTTCTTAGATCACCACTTGTGGCTGGATAGAGAATCAGATAAAATGGCCGAAAATATTATATATGTATAAATGTCGACTTTAGGTCAACAATGTTATTTGGGCAGATATATTTACAGTATTTTTCCCACGTGTGTTCTTGTGTATTTGTGTACACGCCTATGCGTAAATGTGTATTTAAGATTTAGTTTGTAGTCGTCTTTGACCCAGGTTAAATGTCTGTATCAGTCGCCAGTAGAATCTTTGATGTTAACCATTCAATGTATAAGTCAGCAAAACAGATTACTGACCTAAATACACACACACACACACACACACACACACACGTACACACACACACATACACACACACACACACACACACACATGATTTATATGTGTCTCAAATCTTTTAGGGCCGACGTCGTATTAAAAAGAAATCGCTCATATTTGATAGTAAATACAAAAAAAAAAAAAAATAGCTGTGAAGTTAAAACAAAAATATATTCTCGGGAAAACACATTTGAGATTTTAAAAGATTGTTTTTATTATTTCAGCCAGAAATCTATTCATTCTGTCTTTGGAAAGATTGTGTTTATTTATTTTTTATTTGGGGGGGGGGGCGATTTCTATAGGTCCGAAATAACTAGCCATCTTATTTGTTTTCTTCTTTGTGTAACATTATTATAAAAACTGTAACCATTTGAAGAAAAAAAAACTAAATAAAATTTTAAGTCTTGAAAATAAAGAAAGCTACAAAGATAGGGAGATAAAATATCAATAATGAGTATTTCAATTAGGATGTTCAGTCCAACCAAAATCAAATATAAATGACTTGTTAAATTATCAGTTATTGCTTCAAATGGATAAACGTGAGAGAATAGCTCTTTAAAAAGGCCTACACACGGAATCATCACACACAACACAAACACACACACACACACACACACACACACACACACACACACACACACACACAAACACACACACACACATATGTATATATATATTTTATGTTTTTATATATATATAACGTATGTCAAAAAAGTATGGAGCTTTTTTGTACTTTTGGACACCTTGTATTCTGAAAAAAAAAACAACGTTCTATTCATTCATTTTTTTTCAGAATACAAGGTGTGTCAAAAAAGTACCAAGTTTAAAGCTGTATTTACCAAGATAGAAATGAAGAATAAATGAAACGTTATTTCTTTTCAGAATGTCAACAAATTAAAGAACCTCGATATTTTTTTAAACACCTTGCATATATATATATATATATATATATATATATATATATATATATATATATATATATATATATATATAGAGAGAGAGAGAGAGAGAGAGAGAGAGAGAGAAAGAATGCTCAATATCAGTGCTATAGCATATTCATCTCCGCTGGTAATCATAGCATGTAGGTGGGGATTTGTACGACTTCAAGTGATATTGACAGAAATTCAAATATCTGTCATGTAAGTGCTGAGAGTAATTCAACCCTTACACTTGGCATATATGTTGTTAATATATTTCTAATTACGTATGCTACATCATCATCATCATCATCATCATCAAGTCTCGCTAACACCACGGATACCTTTGGCTTTCCCTGTTGACAAGTCCTCTAGACGGTAACCAGAGTCTGAACAGAACTGATTAATATATGTGTTTTTTTTTCTTCTGGTCGGCCGACATTGGTGTGCCCGCGTGCAGGAGCACACTGGTGAACGTCATTAATAAGTTCCTTCTCACTCCTACAACAGTGCCAGACATGTATTGTTCGTGATGGACCTTGTATAATTTCTTAGATGGGAGTTAAGTGGCCGTACAGGAATTGTTTTTGTAGGGTGCTGCTTCCAGGATTTGTTTAAAACAGCATACATTATCGGATTGAGTTGTATATTCGGATCATTTTTTTTGTTATCAGTCGTTTATCTTAACAAAAACTGTGACCCGGGTACCGTACGGTTATCATTTAAAAATATGCAATCGGCAGCCAGAGTTCAAATCCTGAACGAGACTTTTTCCGAGGAGTTTCGTTTTTTATGATTCAGGTTCTGTGTTTAGCAGTGCGTATTGTTATTCATTTGTTTTGAATACTCACATAAGTGAAGAACAATCAGTAACCGAGAGTCTGAAGAAGATTTCTAAAAATCTAAAACACGTGTAGCATCGATTAGAATAATTAAAAAATTCAAATTTTCAAATTAGAAAAATCATTTTGCGAACTTCCTGTATTACTTTAATAATCTCGTTAGGATCTACAACAAACAATATATATCTAAACTATATATATATATATATATATATATATATATATATATATTTGGGAGAATATGTGCTTAATCGAAGTTATACCTAATTTTGAAAAGTAATTGATTGATAATTATTGAATTAGGCGGGCATATCTATTCAAATTTAAGGCTAAGCAAATCGAGAAAAAGCCAATCTCTGTATGTACATTTCGGCCTATAGAGATTGACTTTTTTCTCGATTTTTTAGCGTTACATTTGAACAGATATGCCCGCCTAATTCATTAATTATCAATTAATTAATTTTCAAAATTAAGTATGACTTCAATTAAGCGCATATTCTCCAAAAATTGTCGGCTAAGGCCATTTCAAACACATTGTTTGTTTGTTTACTTCTTTAGAATAAGCTAGATAGAAGTTGCACAAGAATGCTGCGTGCAGTCTTGAAAAAGTCGTGGAAGCAGCACCCCACGAGGAGGCAGCTGTACGGTCACTTGCCCCCCATCTCACAAACTATCCGAGTGAGACGGACAAGGCATGCGGGACACTGCTGAAGAAGCAAGAACGAGCTCGTAAGCGACGTTCTACTGTGGAAGCCAACACATGGACATGCAGGTGTGGGCCGCCCGGCAAGAACCTACATTGACCAGCTATGCGAGGATGCTGGCTGCTCCGCAGAGGACCTCCCAGGTGCAATGAATGATAGGGGAGGATGGCGAGAGATTGTCATGGATATCCGTGCTGCAAGCGCGACATGATGATAATATATATATATATATATATATATATATATATATATATATATATATACAGAGAGAGAGAGAGAGAGGAGAGAGAGGAGAGAGAGAGAGGGGGATAAATAGTTAGTGGATAGATAGATTTGATGGTATTAGTTTCCCCGCGAAAATATGTAAATAAAAGATGTGGCCGTCTTACTTAAAAGTTTGAAGTCCGCGGGGGCACTAGACAGGAGGTTGGGGATATGGACTTGTTCTAGCCTTTTTTCATGTCAGCGTGGTTTCTTAACACACATTCTTTTGATGGGAATTTTTTTTCCTGGTTTTCTTTTCTCCTTCCATAAAATGGAAAGACAATCCGAAGCTTTTTGTTGACGTCCGCAGGGAAAAGGCAACCTGTTACCTAATGGACTACATTTTTCCATTTGATGAACAGGGCAGATAAAAACTATGATAAGACCAACCCACAATGTCATCCTCTCTCTCTCTCTCTCTCTCTCTCTCTCACACACACACACACACACACACACACACTTTCTCTCTCTCAATTACTCTCTCCCTCTATCTCTCATCCCCTGTTTTGATCTCTATGTCTTCATATATAATATATATATATATATATATATATATATATATATATATATATACATACATATATTAGTAAGAAAATAGAAAGTAATCCGACAAATATATTGAAAAAAGAATTGGAAGAAAAATATATATATAATTTTATATGGAGGAAATTTATTATTGTTATTTGTCCAAACGTATTTCGACTAAAATTCTCTTACTCACACAGAATTCTCTTTAAGATTATTTTAAAAACATATGAAATTAAATAACAGAAAACAAAATATCGGGCTTGCAAACTGACAGTCATCTTTAGAACAGAGTGTTTTGATTATTTTTAAATGGGGAATTCAAGAGAAATATTTGGTTCGCTTAATACAAAAGAGATTTAATGCAATCGACATTTGATTCTCTTAATACAAGAGAAACATTCGAAAAATGTGAAAAATTCCGATAATGACGTAATAAATTTTGAATAAACACCTACTCATGGATATATAAAAAGAAATCCGACCAACAAATACTGATACTAGTAATCAGCTCTGTATAGATACTGAATGTTATGGGGATCTGCCGAGAGAGAGAGAGAGAGAGAGAGAGAGAGAGAGAGAGAGAGAGAGAGAGAGAGAGAGAGAGAGAGAGAGAGTCATGTCAACCCGTGTTGTTTGCGTGACATGAGGATGATGATGATGATGTTGTTGATGATGATGATGATGTCACCCAACCCTTCAATTTTTCTGAAATTTTGTTCAAGTGTGATCATGATAAAATTAGACAATCCCCAAAATTTGAGTTATGGGTAATTCCATGTCAAATCATACAGAAAAAAGTAAAATTGTCCCCCACCCCCTTCAATATTCATATTCATATGAATTTTTTTCCGAGTGTGGACTATGCTAATATTAGAAGATCTCCAAATTTGAAACGGGTCGCGAAAAATGGTGACTTTTTGTAATCTATTTTTATCTGTAAACTGAGTTCTAAAGCTTATTTTACAACTCCGCCAAAGTTTGAAATTGGAAGCTAGAATTTTGGAGATCGTATAATGTTAACATAGTCCACAGGTAGGAAAAAAATTCAGAAATATTAAGGGGGTGGGTGACAATTTTACTTTTTTCCCCTTTGAATACTAAATGAATAAATATTGTAAGGCTTACACGTCTCACAAATAAAATAACCCACTCAAGTGATTTATTTATTTTGGCGCAGAATTGTATGGACCAGGCCTATGGGTCACATAGCCCTGTTTCCCGGGGCTTTAGATTACTGACTGCACCTCTATAGAAGGGTAATACCCCCCCCCCCAATGGGGCTAGCTGTTGGCCGCGGTTAGCAACCCTTAATACTTAAGTACGGAACACTTGTGACTGAGCTTTCCATGACATGCAACATTACAGTTTGGCTCTTGTATAGAATAGAGGGGCGGTCGAAGAGGCCCCTCCGATAAATTAGCTGGTCACGTCAGGCCCCTACTCCTATTATATTATCCCAACCCTATTGCCCTTATGGAAACCTTCTATTCTTTATCATATATAGAGCTAGAATGCGGCGGTTGGGTATGATGATAAACTCTATCTGATGTTGTTCTAATTCTAGAGCTCTGGGTAATGTTGATTAAACCTTCATCACCATTACTCTCAGGTCCACTATCCCTGGTTGGTAGTATCTGTTACGGTCCAATCTATGGGTTAAATATGAATACACCAGTTTAAAAAATGTGTTTAAAAATGAGTTTTAAAAACTGAGGACCCTTCAAGTATAGATAAAACAAAAATATTTCGGTATAAAATAACCATTGGGTTGATATTCGTAAAATCTAACCAACCAACCAGCCAACCAACCAACCACCAATGTCCACAGATTCTTTGCATAGCATTCCTCAGGTTTTGAATGTAGAATTTTTTCTTTCTCTTAGAGCAGTTTCCTAACTATGGGAGGGGTTGGGGCAATAAATTCGGGCTGAGAATGAGCCGGGAATTAACGGGGAAGTTTCAATCTAGAATATGACTAGAAATATCGGTGGGAATAGTTCGATTTAAATGCAAATTATGGTTGCTCGGAAATAAGCTTAGTGAGATTTACTAATTAAAATAATGTCATCACCTATTTGTTGAGAAGAAGAAGAAGAAGAAGAAGAAGAAGAAGAAGAAGAAGAAGAAGAAGAAGAAGAAGAAGATATAAACAATGAAATATGGAACCATATTTCAAAGAAGCAAATTCACCTTCTTTTCATTCATATATATCTTCTTTATTATAAAATCTATGGCTCTCTATTTATCTTTCCCTCTCAATATGTGTCTGTCTGATTAACTCTGTCAAACATACACATACACACACACACATGCACGCAATATATATATATATATATATATATATATATATATATATATATATATATATATATATATATATATATCTCATGTATATGTGTCAAAAAAGTATCGAGATTTTTGTACTTTGGGACACCCCTTATATTCTGAAAAAATAACGTTCCGTTAATTATTTTTTCAGAATATAAGGTGTGTCAAAAATACAAAAAATGTCGATACTTTTTTGACACACCATGTATATATATGAGAGAGAGAGAGAGAGAGAGAGAGAGGAGAGAGAGAGAGAGAGAGAGAGAAAAGCTAAAGAGATAAAGAGAGAGAGAGAGAGAGAGAGAGATACACGCACAAACACACACTCATCATTCATATATATATATATATATATATATATATATATATATATATATATGAATCTCTGTTTTCTTCACGTGCTATGGATGATGGGATTAAGAACAATTAGGACTAAAAAGGAGTTAGAAATAAAATTGCTTTTGTACACAAATAACAGGAAGGAATTTGCTGATGAGCCGGAACTCGAGTACAGCTAGGCTGGATAATGCTGCTTGTGCCGCAGCACTACTTAGAGTTGTTGAATATAAGTTTTTGGACTGGTGTGCCCATGTGTAGGAGTCGGTAGGAGAACGTCATTTATGAGAAAGATAACCATGCATCAATTATTATCAAATGTTTCAATAGAGGTGTGTTTAGCTCAGTCGGTAAAGCATTCGCCTCGGATTCGTAATCCTGTAGGTTCGATACCGGTCCTCTACAAGTTAGAGCATAAATGGCACAGCTTGAGTAATCTGATCTATATGGTTAAGCATGTATGAGCTGACGGTAGGTATGGTGTTCTACCCAGCAGAAACAATGTATCTGGTCTATTGCTGACAAAAGGGGATAGACTCCCTCGCTGATAGGCCACGCCACCATCTTATGAGTTTTCCTTTTGCTTTTGTGTAAAATTAATTTCCTTTTGTGTGTATGACCCATATTCATGTCAATGCACAAGAAAATCCTCATCTCTAACCGGTATGGTATTCATAATGCAATCTTATAATTCGCCAAAAGTAGGAAGCGCATGGTGTAATGGTTAAAGTCATGGGAAATGGACTCGTCGCCCCGAGTTCAAATCCTGGACGTGGTAATGGCATTTCACTTAGCGCTAATACCCTTGGGAAAGGTATGGATTATACTCTCCCTCCAGCTATGG
>JALAJA010000182.1:10000-35000 GCA_023376005.1 Doryteuthis pealeii | reverse complement strand
AATACTAAGAGCTTATAGAATGATTGTTACTATGAATTGAAGTACGAGTTATTAAATTGTTAATTATATTGGTTTGGTGGTTTTTGTTGCTATGGTTAATGGTATAGTAGGGTTGTATTATTATTGTAAAGGTAAAGAGTGTATAAGAGGGGGTTAGGTTAGCTGGTATTTATTATTGGTTTAGAGTTTGTTGTTATAATTAATGGTATAGTAAGATCGTATAATTATTGTAGAGGTAAAGGGTGTATATAAGGGGGTTAGGTTATGTGGTATTTATTATTGGTTTAGGGGGAGTGTGTTATTATTATTAATGGTTAATGGTGTGTATATTTATAGTTTGTTATTAATTACTAATGTTTAAATACGGATTATTAATTATTAATTTGATGATGGGTATATGTTATTGTTATCATAGGTTAGGGGTACATAGTTGTGTATATGTAGGTTGTGGGTCTGGGTTGAAAAATTGCTAGGTTTAAATAGGGAATAGTTGAGACGTGGTGGAGTACAACGCTGTAAAGTAGAAATATAGGAGACGAAATGTTTATAATTCCCATTTGCGGCGGTGAGAACACTTGGCAAATATTTCAGATCGGTTGTTGAGCAATTCTGGTGGGTTATGGTAACATGCGATTGATAGTTTCTCCTCAGTGCAAAGATGGCAAAATTTATCTCCCGGGCTGTAAGGTCTAGATCTTTTTATTATTTCCCATTTGATTATTGGATCTGTTTTGTGTTTATTTTTGAAGTCCCATACATATCTAGAAAGGGTTGTACTGTTCTTATACTTAATGTTGTTAAAACTGGATGTGTGATTGTAATATCGATTTTTGAAAGGATTTTCCGTGGAACCCAGATATGCAATTTTTCTGTTATTTTTTGTCTGTGATTGTAGCTTTGTATACTAGATTTTTGCTGCGGCATTTAAGGTTGAGTGGGCATGTTGGTTTGGTATTATTATTTTTTACTATACTATTCATTACTGCTGTCATTGATATTGGTATTGTTGTGTCTACAGTTGCATGGAAGAGTGTTGTCATTATTTTGGTTTTGGTTTAATTTTTTTATGTTGGATTTATTTATGTGTTTTTCAACGTTTGGCATACAGCTATAAGATAATTTGACAGTGTTCTTGTTGAATATTTTATGGAGTTTACTTTGAGGTGGAAAGTGGTAGTTTAAAATCTTGAAAAATATTTTTCCTAGGTTAATGCTTAAACTTAAATTGAATGGTGGTGTAAACCAAATTATATTCCTGCTTCTATTTCTTTTTTTATTTTCGTTTTGGGAATGTGGAAGGTTATCCTCCTTGTATTTAAGGGTGGTTTTGTAGCCGCTGGATTTAAGGGCTTTTTCATAAATATTTTTAGTTTTGTTGAAAATGGTTTTGCTAGAAGAGTTTAATGAGAGTCTAGTTGCTATACCAGTGGGTATATGCTTAAATACTTGCTTAGGGTGGTTAGATCCAGTGTTGATGTAAGAAGGTGTATGTGTGGGTTTCATGTATGGGGATATGGATCCATCATTGAGGTTTAGAGTGATGTCTAGGTAGTCTGTGTATGTAAGGTTGGTTTGTATGTCAATTTTGAAACCGAACTTATGAAATAAAGCGTGTAGTTTTTTGCGTAAAATATCCCCTTTTCTGGGTGTGCTATACAGGCCGTGGTTACTCGGGTCAATAATTTTGTTTAGATTGTATAACAATAGGCATCCAATTAGCTCACAAATTTCGGCCCCGTCGTGAGAACCCATATATATATATATATATATATATATATATATATATATATATATATATATATATATACTTACACATGTGTTTCGGTCTGTTTATCAAAATGTATACGGATTTACGTTATTATTATTATTAAAACAATCAGATGGAGCTGAAATGATGATGATAATGATAATAGGAAAAATGCATAAAATGTTCCGTACACAGATTTTGCTGACCTTCATCGAAATCTGTGTACGGAACATTTTACGCATTTTATTATTATCATCATCATTTCAGTTCCATCTGATTGTTTATTATTAATAATAACGTAAATCCGTATACATTTTGATAAACAGACCGACACACATGTGTAAGTGATATCGATTAAAAGTGATATCGATAAAATTCATTTTTATCCATCTACATTTCTTTTCTTTACTCATTTTTCCTCATATTGTCGGATTCATTTCCCATTCTCTCTCTCTCTCTCTCACACACACACACACACACACACACACACACACACACACATATATATATATATATATATATATATATATATATATATATATATATATAAAGTACGAATCAGAGTTTATAAGGAAAATATTTAAAACTACTACAGCGGAGCAGTTATAAAACCTAGAAAAATCACACACACACACACACACACACACACACACACACACACACGAATAAATGTATACTTTAAATCTTGGACGAGACTGATTGCATTTCATATAACACTAATACCACTGTGAAAACTATGAATCCAGCTATTCTCGCTCCAACTATGGGTAAATATTAGATCACACTGTTAAAGCAACTGGCCGACGAGAGGACCATGCCGGACCCTAGAATCATCATCGGATAAATTATTTGTTAGTCATACAGGTGTTCCTATTAATTTCTTTCTTTAATCTTGCTGCACAATATGTGCATATAATATCATTTAGCATACACTTCCGTTTTCATTATACTTTTAAAAAATAGATATACGAATGGTAGAGGATAATTCTGAAAAAAAAAAGTTGTTCAGATATGTCGGGAGTATACTTGTGCATAAGATGAATAGATATGAACAGCCTGAGATAGATAGGACAGTGTGTGTCTGTGTGTGCGCACGCGCGTATGTATGATGTAATTTGCTATATTTCTAAATAAAGAGGGTTCAATATCAGATATGTATATATACAAATATATATAAATATATATCTATATGTGTGTGTGCATGTATGTATGTATATATGTATGTGTGTGTGTGTGTGTGTGTGTGTATGTGTGTGTGTGTGTGTGTGTGTATAGATAGGGGGACAGTGAGAGAAATATATGCAGGAAGAAATGAACTGATAGATAAATAGATAGAGATAGCTAGATAGATAGACAGATATAACGTAACCTTCAGCATTCGCCATTTCCGCTTATATAGATTATCATTCAGTCTGTCTGTCTGTCTCTGTCCGTCTGTTTCTGTCTCTGTCTCTATCTCTATCTCTTTTCTCCCCCACCCCCACACTATATAGTCCAGGTATATACGATTCACTTTATCTCTCGTCTGTCAATTGTATATAACCCCCAGCTTTCCTTAAGCAATTCCCTCAACCCGCACAGGATCTGATAGCACGGAAAGGCGGAAGTTACACTATTTTCACTATTTTATCTGTGAACATTCCAACGGGCACAGTGTGGCATGACATTACGAAGAAAACTCTTTCTGTGATTTATGTCTTAAGATACATTCCGTTAATTTGAATCTTCCGCGTAAGTAAACGATAAATCTCGCAAACTATATCGTTTAATCGTTAACGCGCCTGTAAAAGCTAGCAGTGGATAATACAGCCAGCCAGATGTTAGTTGTAACTGTTCACTAACTTAAGTTTAAAAAAACAAGCGGCTATTGCCATTAAGAGTAACCTAAATCCAGCGTCAAAATTCAGTAAGCAAAAAACAAAAAAAAACAACAAAAAAAAAAAAAAACAAAAAAAAATGTAGCTGCCCGGTCTCGGACTCAGATTAAAGTGTAGTATCTGTTCCCTGCCGGAAGCCGCAAAATCTTTTCTCTTCCACCTACCTGGAATCACCTGTTCACTTACCTAAAAGGGGGGAAACCTGGGTTTATTACTCCGTACCTAAGGTACCCAATATAGAAATGCCCATAGAATTTTAAGCAATATTTAGACACTGCCTCAGCAATAATTCAGTAAACAATCCTGTGTCATATTTAGCTTAGTGGGTAGCAAATAAATACCGCAACTACCCAGGCTGAGCGAAGAGGATCAAAATAAGGTATCTCTACAGCCAAATGAGGAGAAATTTCCCAACAAACTGAAGAGGGTCCATTCAATCTAAGTTAATGCTGTGCGAATACACTGTTCATTTCAGTACAAAATATTTAACTACACTGTGACTTTTCAACTACACAATGAACAATCCATTTCAGGAGAAAATCCAATTACATACAAACAAGAATAACAGAACCCTCTTGATCTCACGAAATCGTAATTAAACTGAGCCTGTTTGCTGCATTTCCAGAGTGCAGCTCTTTTCCAGGTTGCATGAAAGAAGGCCACTTTCCCGAGCAAAATGCCGTCCAATGAACAGTGCAACTCGGCACAATTTCGAAAACGATTTTAAGACAAACTGCTTTTATTTGACACAGCGCACAACAATTTTCGTGACTAGAATTTTCCTTAAAACTTGGTAATTTCCCCCCTCATCCCTGACCATGTTTCTCCCAGAGACCTGTAGATAAAAAAACAGTATGATAATTTAAACATTACAACATTTGGTATGATTACTTAAGAGACGTTGCAATAAATAGTTCAATATGTAAAAGTACAATAATCTTGATTTAACTCTCTCTCTCTCTTTCTCTCTCTCCCTCTCTCTCTCTCTCTCTCTCTCTATCTCTATCTCTATATATCTCTCTCTCTTTCTTTTTTTTCATCCTTATATTATGATCGATTAAAGAAGATTAGCGTTATCACTTCCACGCAATCACCCTCTCTCGCTCTCTATCTTTCCCCTACCCTCTTTTTTCATTCTTTCTTTTCTTATTATAATTTTTCTGTGTCGCATCTTCTTTGTCTTCTCTTTCTTTCTTTATAATAAAAACAGAAGTGTTCCATTATTTAGCTGAAGTGATGACACTCATAAGAAATAGGAATTCGGTGAATAAGCAACACCAGGTTATCAAAATTTATATTTTTCATTTCATCTTGGACGATTTAGAAGGTCTCATTTTGAACCAGGGGGTGTTGCAAGATTATAACGGTCATACAAATAAGGAACACGTGTATTAGTATATAGATGAAAACAAATAGCAGCCTATCAGCTCTATTGCCGATTAGAATTATAACTGCTAAATAAATCATGCCCCACCCTCATCTCACTTTTGGCCCACTGTGCCTCTGCCTCCGGGCGACTTTGAGGCTTCTAGCTTAGGATATCCGCCAACGGATTTCGTCCTCAGGATTTCCTCTAGAAGTCTTTACTCTTGTGGTGTTTGATTATATGACAAGGGATTTTAATTCAAAGTCAATCTGCGAAGGAAGCCCAATCTAACTTGTAATACAACCCACATCTGGACGGGAAAAGTCAGGGTAGAACCCTGCTATTCTCTGGGGGTATTAATGCAAAGGGCCCCAACAACAATTTAAATAGTTCGCTTATTCCATTTTCCAGGTAGGCACTAATAATACCGAAATTAGCTTGCCCGAAACTATTACGCCTTCCGTGTACTTATTAAGGGGAGATAACTCTTGTGTCTAAACGTATCTATAAAACTGTGTAAGATTAACAATTACATTGATTATTTGATTATGTGCAAATAATACTTGTATATACTAATAATAATTGAATATAATGATTAGATATAATAGTTAAAAACAATAATTAACAATGTAATAACCCAATATAATAATTAAATACGTAATAATTAAACAAAAATATAATGATTAAATTTATAATGAATAAATGTAATTAGATATTTAAAACTTGTATATATAATAATCTTGAATATTAATTAAATACAGGATAATGATTAGATATGATAAGTAAATACATAACAATGATTAAATATAATAATTGAATATATAATCAAATGATATAATTAAATATATGTGACTAAATATAATATCTAAAAACATAATAATGATAAAGAGAATAATCTAATATAATAATTTGATGATAATTTGGAATATAATTAAAAATAATCCACATCATCATTATCATCATCATCACCATCAGGTTGAGTTGATAGCATTGTTCCTATGACTCTCTCCTGCCACCCTTCCCTATTGGTCATCGCTCTTGGTAGATTCTCCGCACGGCATCCAGTATCGTACAAATCTGATGTAAGTCTTTGCTGATTAGTCGACAGTGATATGTACCGATATCCGTACTACATTAGTAACGTTCTCGTGAACACCAACGCATTGTGTAGGTGGCCACAGGAGTCTTCAGCTGACTTAAGTAATGGGAGACAATGGGCCGTACAGCGTTTTCTGTCGGTTGCTGCCTACAGAATTAATTCAAGACAGCACGCAACATCCTTGTGAAGTTCACATCTAGCCTTTTCTTAACGTGCAGCCCTAGAGTAGCACTGACACGGTTACATTTTGAAGAATTTTTGCTTTAACTTATCAGATGGATCAGACTTCTATATGATCGATAATCAGTCTACCGCAGTCCCCGCCTTTTGATATTGTCACTGGAGTTCTACAAGGAGATTCATTACCAATATTATACATATAACATCCTTAGTCTCACTATGAACGTCATTAAATATAATGAAAAAAAAAGGTTTCACACTAAAAAAGGCACGAAGTAGACGATATCCCGCAGAAACTATTACAGATGCGGCCTACACATATAATCTATTGCTTCTTCGCAAGCCCAATCACAACTGTATAGTCAAGAGAAGGCGGTGAAAGGAATTGGTCTCGATGTGAACTAAGATAAAACGTAGTTCACGTTTTAAACAAGATAGAGACATCTTAAACTGCATGGCAAGCCTCTGAAATTAATAGACAAGTTCACATACAAGGCAGTGATATCTGATCTATAGATAGCGATGGCAATATACGAATAAGAAAGGCTTCGAGTGATCTTAAATTCATAATAATTGAATATAATAATTAAATATAATAATTGAATATATAATAATGAAATATAATAATGAAATATAATAATGAAATACAGCAGTTGCAACAGAAAGTTTGGTCAGGGTTTGTTGACATTAATTTGTAGTTCTTCCTACTTGCCTTTTGTCTTTGAGGGTGGCTCTGTGGGTGTTTACAAAGGTGGTGATGCTTAGTGGTGAGTCACCAGCGGTCAGAGTTCTCAACTAATGGTTGAAGTGACTGGCACCAAGGTTTGGCTGGTTGTATTTTAAGGCATGTGAACTCTTGGATTATTTTAGAGACAATTTGTTGGATTCATTGCTGAAGGGTATTAAAAAAATAAAATATTAAAACTTAATTTATTTAAAGAAAAAAACATTTTTAAGTCGTTTCTTTTTCTATTTAACCCATAGTTTCGACCCTAACAGGTACTACCACTCTGGATAGGTTGGACTTAGGAGTAAACATTCTGAGGAGAATTCCATAATCAGTTACATAGGGAGTTTTTCAAGCGCCCTTGTATTACATATTTAAGAATATGATAATCAAATATATAATAATTAAATGTAATAATTAGATATTATATTTGAATATAATAATTTATATAATCATCCCTCCCAATGTAAAACACACCTGTTGCTTAATCTGATTGACATCGGAAAATATGACATACACGTTGGCTTTTAAGAAAATCTCAAGGAAATAAGAAGAGAAATGTCATAAAAAGGAAGCATGCGAGATGATTACTAAAAAGAGATTAGAGAAAGCGAAAGGATTTAAAATGATGAAGCCAAAGGCATTTTGAACCATTCCCTATTTTTCAGTTCTGTGAAAGAAGCCCCAATAAAAAATGAAGATATTTGATTACTTTCCGTCATGCTTTCTATACAGAGCACAGTTTCCAATTCAGTGGGAAATGTGTGGGGTAAATTGTGACCCTTCTAAAAATGATCACATGTCCACATATGTTCGTGATCCACACATTAAACATAGCATTGGGTTTCCCTTTATGTTTATATGTTTGTCTCAGTAAAGTTTCCAAATGAACAGAAATCTGATTCTTAGTGTTACACCCTTTGGGGGGAACAACCTCACATGTCCTGCCCTGAATTAAAAATAAACAATCTTTTAATCAAAACTATCTTATTCAGGGATTTTCTTTTACATAAGAGTGGAAATCCAGAACCAACGTATTATATTCGACAACTAAATTCTAAACTTTTGTTCCCACATATTTTGTATTATAAACTATCGTATCGTATTATATATTTTCCGCGGATATATATATATATATATATATATATATATATATATATATATATATTTACGCGCGCGCGCCTGTGTGTGTGTGTGTGTGTGTGTGAAGAGATAGAAGTGAATCCGACGGTATGTAGTATAGTGAGAAATTTGTAAAAAACACAGGTTTAAATAAAATGACTGGTAAGTATATTAGCAGTGTTTCGATCTGTTTCGATCACACCATAAAAGAAGAATATTTGACGTCATATTTCAAACCGTCTACCTTTCCAGCGTTCAAACTTCAAATTTTGAACAGATTGATAAACAAGGACTATTGCAGTTTTTCTCGTTATTCTCTGATAATTTTTTTTTACTTTTCCGTATATCAACAAATGCCTTGAAGAAGATCTACTTAACAGATCAAACACTGCAGCGTCGGCTAATAAACTTACCACTCATTTTTATTTAAACCTGTGTTTTTTCAAATTTCTCACTATACACACACACACACACACACACACACACACACACATATATATATATATATATATATATATATATATATATATATATATACATGAGAAGTAAATACACAAGCGATGTATTTTGATATGGCTTTTTTTAGCCGACAATTCTCCCAAATATATATATATATATATATATATATATATATATATATATTGTGATAAGAGAATTTTCGAAACAAATTCGGAAGCCAAGGTCCTGGACAACACAATAAAGAACAAACGAATACAACGAAATTACCACAGCAGTAAGCAAACACCAAACGAAAAAAAAAAATGAAAAAACAAAGAACTCCGTTGTATTAAAACTGCAAAACACAGAAAACTGGTGGAAGCCCAGCATAAAACAAAACAACGAAACCCAAAACAATGCAAAGCACCAAAAAACTCCTAATGAACATCAACAGTCACACTCCAGAAGTTCGTTAAAGAAGGCGAATATACCGAGGAAGAAACAAGTTCAAATTAAACCACACACATATGCGAACATTCTCAAACAAGAAAAACGAAACTAGACCTACAATACCAATCAACCCAGACATAAAAAAACAAACCATGATCTGGATAACTAAAGGTTAGTATTCATATGTTTGCCGTATCTGAGGACCACAACCCACCGCTGACATTATTAGTTGAAATGGAATACACCTGGGAATCTTCTAGAGTAGTGTATGTAGTAGTTTTCTGGGTATCTAAAGTCGACACAAGCCTAACAGCGAGGGTGTCCATCCCCTTTCACTAACGCTAGACCAAGGAGATTGTTTTTGTATCTGAGGGGAGCGCCACAACTATCATCAGTTCCTCATTTTACCGTAAAGATCCCTGTGATATTCATACATTGAGTTGACGAGGCCAGTATCGAACCTGGAATCTTGCGTTTCCTAGTCCGACCATCTACCAACTGAGATAAACTGGCCCTTTCCCGTGTGGATATTCGGTAAAATAGACCCTTTCGCCTTAGTAAGTGAAATTCGGTCTTAGGGGTTGGAACTTCTCGCATAAGACTAAAGATATGTATTTATAAAGCTTCGTTAGGGTATATTAGCAACACTGAAAAAGGAATTGATTAACTGAGTTCACATTCTGAATAAGACAGTTTGTAGATACTTCACACTACTGATTAACAAATGATATAGCTCTATCTATTCTCCTCATTTATGGGTTAAATGATGGGACAGTAGATTTTCAAATTTAGATTGCTAATAAGTCTAAGAGAAGGCTAACTCTAAGTCAATCATCTATTGTCTCGTGGTCATACCCTGTGAAGTGATACAAAATATGTTTATCTTCTATAGATACAAATTATCCACATCATGTACTATGTAAACCTTTACTAGTCAGTGATATTGACATACATTGCTGAAGTCTAAGAGAAGGCTAACTCTAAGTTCAATCATCTATTGTCTCGCGGTCATACCCTGTGAAGTAATACAAAAGATGTTTATCTTCCATAGATACAAATTATCCTCATCATGTACTATGTAAACTTTTACTACTCAGTGATATGTGACATACATTGCTGAAGTCTAAGAGAAGGCTAACTCTAAGTTCAATCATTTCCTGTTTCGTGGTAATACCCTGTGAAGTGATACAAAAAATATATATCTCCCTTAGATAAAAATTATCCACATCATGCATATGTAAGTTTTTATTACCCAGTGATATGTGACAGACATTGCGGAATTTGAAACACATTTATAACATGCTGTTTTGAGGCAAATCCAATTCAACTAGACTTTAACACATTGACTGCAATTGCTAATGCAATACTTTTCGTCTCAGCGTCTATTTCCAACACGTATGACTTCAGTATTAAGCAAGATCCCCGAGAGAAAAGTTGTGTGCAGATACAGAGGTATGTTCTAAAGGACTTACCTCTACAAAACGGCACAAAATACATTGGTGATTTTTTGTGAATAATTTGAAGGCATCTAATTAGGATTAATTGAAATGAAAGAATTTAATTTTTTAAAATTATTTTGTTATTTGCATTTACAAATAAATATTTTCTTTTATATTATTGTTTAATTTGAACATTCCTTTGCAGTATTAATGTTTTGTATTTTCAAATTTGATAATTGTAAAGTTTTTAATGCCATCCTTGGCCAGTTAAAATAGGGCTTAAAGAAAGTCCTATGTTATGGAATCCTTTGGTGATCCTTTGGTAAGCATATAAGTCCTATCCTGTGTATTGGTAAAGGTCCAGTGATTTAATCCTATGTCCGTCGGCAAAGAATGCTGGCTTACTTATGACCAGTAAGGTCGGTTAAGTATTGTATCAGCTCAGAGTGCTTCCAGTGATTGACCAAGAATAGATCACATGGTCTATTCTAGTCTATAAGTAGGAGCGGGGATCCATCACACACCGTATATCCAAAATTCTCAACAATAATTCAAATTGTTTTATGGCCATTTTAAGAATGTATATGATTTTTTAGGTGTATACCCTATATGGTAACATAAAAATCTTGGACAGTTCTTCATGTACCATATGTGGCGCATAATCTCGGCCAATTTGTTAATAGAGACATATTAATAAATAAGGTGCACATATTAAATAATTATTATTTGATAAACTTTGAGAATATAACGTAAATGGCATATATATATATATATATATATATATATATATATATATATATATATATATATATATATATATATATGCATGGACTGGCATAATATTCACAATTATATTCTTCAAAGTTCTTAAGAAAGAAAAGTAAAGGTACTGATGGAAACGTGGCCAGAAAGGATGTTATTTGAATCAAATAACATGTATATTCAGAATGCTTTCCGACAACGCTAATGCACCGACGAAGCCAAAAGGTTCCAACATATCTGTTGATTTTGGATTCCACTTGTCGGTTAAGTGGCTTAAAGAAAACTACTTTCACTTTCGCTTTCGTACAACGAGAAAATCCGTTAAAAGATGGAAACAATATTCGGAAAAAAAACGAATAGATTTTCTCCGAAGATAATCCCGAAAATATAAGTGTCAGATTAAAATAGGATTGATGAATTTTAGGAGCGCACTAAGATATCGAAAGTTTCAAATTTCAAAAAACCAAAAACATTTAAAACAAAAAAAAAAAAAAAAACAAAAAAAAAACAAAAAAAAGAAAGGTTTAATCCTTGAACGTCATGGCTGAAAAGGCAATCATCATATTGCGAGGGTTCCGGCCTTTGTTTCCTTAATTCCAAAAACAAAAGTAACATAGAATGCATTTTTATAGTAAAAACCATTTCCAATGCATTTTTATAGTAAAAATTATTTCTAATTAATTTTATAATAAAAATCCTTTCTGATCCATTTGTATAGTAACAATCATTTCCAATGTATTTTTATTGTAAAAATCATTTCCATTGCATTTTTATAGTGAACATTATTTCTAGAGCATTTTTATACTAAAAATCATTTCCAATGCATTTTTATAGTGAAATTATTTCTAGAGCCTTTTATAGTAAAATCATTTCCATTGCATTTTATAGTGAACATTATTTCTAGAGCATTTTTATACTAAAAATCATTTCCATTGCATTTTTATAGTGAACATTATTTCTAGAGCATTTTTATACTAAAAATCATTTCCAATGCATTTTTATAGTGAAAATTATTTCTAGAGCATTTTTATACTAAAAATCATTTCCAATGCATTTTTATAGTGAAAATTAATTCTAGAGCCTTTTTATAGTAAAAATCATTTCTAATGCATTTTTATAGTAAAAATAATTTCCATTGCATTAGATCCATTTAATTTTTTGAGATGGGGCTTAGTATGTATTATTTCTATTTTTCGGACTGTTGTATTTACCCTTATCCTTTTGTATAAAAACACAACGTTTCAGCCGTTATAATTTCCATTTTTCTTCAATTGTACATTGCGTTGGAGTTTCTTGTTTGTATATAAGGTGTGCTCCAATTCCCACTCTGAATTTATAGACGAGGCGAGGTCAGGTGATCTATTTCGTCACCAATCAGCAACCATAATGTTCGACTGATTAACTATTTAGATACTGATTCTTTCACAGTATACTTGTGACCATTGAGGAATGAACTTACACTACACAGGATTCTTTACCAGAGGATTACCAAAGGATTTCTGCTGGACAAGAGCTCTTGCTTGAAGGTCAAAGGATGGCTCATAAAACTTAACACATTGTCCGTGTGAGTACAGCAATGATTCAACCAAAGGTTACAGTCCAAACAGATTTCAAAACCTAAGTCTATTAACTAATTGGATTTTATTCAGGATTGAAAATAAGAAGAATTTAAGCGAGCATTTTGGGGAATTATCAGAAGAACTTAGAAGTTTTATTTGTAGATAGATTTTTATATTAAAAATGAAGATGTTCTGTGCAAATATTTTTTGTTAAAATTTGATGTGAGAGAAATAGAAAAATAGGGCGATGCCAAACGAGGCATAATTAAAATATAATCAATGCGCATTTACCCGTCTAGACTGCGGGATTTGGCTCGCGTGGGCCTAGGAACCACAACGTTCCTGGTTTGATACCGGGCTCCGCCAACTCAGCGTATGAGTAACACAAGGATCTGTGCGGTAATGTAAGGAACTAATGGTAGGTGTGGCGCTCCAGTTAGACTAAAATTAATCTCCTTGGGCTAGCGCTAGTGAAAAGAGGATAGACTATCACGCTGTGTAGCTGATACCGACTTTAGGCCACCCCGACGACTTTATTTACTGAGAAGAGAAGTGAAAAGCTAGGAGACTTGTTGTCACTTGGGTTTCAGTAAAAATAAAACATTTACTGCGGGCTTGAAAACAATTCCTTTCTTTATTTCTATGCATTTTTCTCATTCTTTATTATTATTATTATTATTATTATTATTATTATATTATTTTATTATTATTATTATTATATCTATAGTTTTTTTTTTCTTTTTTTTTTTCAAGTATTTTTCTCATTCGTTCCTTTGCTATAAATTTTATTTTTTCTATTTTTCTTCATTATATCCTTAATTCCTTCATTCTTTCTTTCTTTTAATTTCTTTTTTTTTTTGTTTCTTTCTTTTGAATTTTCCATTTCTTTCCTATTCTCTCTATTAGGTTTTCTCTCTTTCCTCTATCATATCATTCTTTCTTTCTTTCTTTCTTCTTTTCTACATTTATTTATCATTTAACTTGCCCCTTTATTTTCCAATATATATATGTGTGTGAGAGAGAGAGAGAGAGAAGAGAGAGAGAATGTATGTGTGTGGGTGTGTGAGAGAGAGAGAATGTATGTGTGTGTGTATGTGGTATGTGTATGTGTGTGTGTGTGGTGTGTGTGTGTGTGTGTGCGAACCCCCCAGGGCACGAAGACTGATAAGACAGTGAAAACTAGTTGTTAGAGAAAGTTATTTTTTCAAGTTTAAATTGGTCTAAATTTTTCATGCACCACATATTGATAATTTCCGGAAATTTCCAAGAGTTTAGTATGCCTTAATCGCACTAGAACATAAAATTACCTGAAAGACGTCAGCAGAAATGTAAGTTGACATACGAATTGATTGTAATTATATTTATTTCGCTCTACACGTCGAATTCTCGGAGAAGCCTGCAGTCTACCATTCCAGACTCTGGTCTTTGTCGACGATTAGTTGGTCGCACGGTTATTGGTTGGACAACGTGACTCGTAGTTTGATCACGCTATAACAAGACAATAAACATTATTGAAGCTGTGTTTTTTAACCAACTATATTCTCACTTTCACTAAGATAAAACAAAAGAAAGCTATCATACTTAATGGTTATTGTTGTAGGAGAAAGACATGGCGACACGAGTTCAATTTTTTAAGTTGTCATGTCTCATACATGTGACCTTGGGTAACATCCTACCCCTGGCAAACGGGTTGGGTAATATGATCACCCCACCGTGTGTAGCGTAATTATTATGGTCTACGGAGAATTTGGGGATTGAAAAGAAGACAGTAATCGGATTTCTGGAGAAAGAGAGGAAAACAAAATAAGAAAGAAAAGAGGTTTAAATTTAGAATTGTAAACACTCAATGGGTGCCAGCTATTGAGTGGCCAATGACCCGGAACTAGATTTAAAATAAAAACTGAAGTCCCAGTTTTTCTGCTGAGGATGGAAGCGGTGTGTCCCTCCTCCACACCCGGAACCAAAACGGAGGAAGAAAAACAGTCTCTTTGGTCTGGGCCTTGGTCAAAGGTAGACGTAGTTTTCAGAGGTCCCAGCTAGGTATCTAGGCTAGCAACGAAAAGGGTACATGGACGTGATTTACGATAGAACAGCTTGACCCCCCTCTCTCTCTCTCTCTGCAAAAGAACCCCCGAGACTAGAAATAAATAAACAACCCTTTTTGACTATACGAATTTCGTATGTTGTTACTCTGAACTAACGACAGCTATTACTACTAACGACTACTCCTACAACTCAATATATATATATAAGCCCTTCAAATTAGGCAAGCAGTTCACACACCGAGTAAGTAATACCTCATCTACAGAGGGTGATATTCATGCATGCACAAGAAAGGCATACCTCCCATAGACATATTATCGACCATTTGGAAATAAGATCTCACTGATAAGATAAAGAGGAATTTCTTCCCAGCTGTAGCCGTGTCTGTGGTACTATACGGCTGCACCACTCAGACATTAACGAAGCGACATGAGAACTGAAAAAAGATGCTCCCTGCTGTCTTGAACACATCCTAGAAGCCGCACACAAACAAAAAACAATTGTATGGCCACTTACCTCCTATCATAGAAACCATTCAGGTTATATGAACAAGATACGCTTGACATTGCCGGAGTAGCAAGTGTGAGCTCATAATTGATGTTATCTATGGCCACCTACATATTAACGTATGGAGTCGCGTGGTCTAATGGTTAGAGTCGTAGGAAATGGACTCGTCAACGCGAGTTCAATTCCTGGACGAAGCTGTTGACATTTCACATAGCGCTAATACCCTTGGGAAAAGTATTAATCCAATTCTCCCTCCAGCTATGGGTAAATAGCAGGGCAGACTAGACTCTTTAACCCTGGCTTGGTAACCAGTCTAGGAGAAAGAAAACTCTGAATTCAAACCTGTTAAACTCCGCTTAAGAAATTAACCTTGTGTCGCATCCTGCTCGTGCGGAGGGGTTGGTATATATATATATATATATATATATATATATATATATATATATATATATATATTATATTAAATATTAATATTAATCAACTAGTACAAACCTACACCGATCAGCTCAGCATGGACACTGGATGTTGTGCAGAGAGTTACTAGAAGTGATGATTGATAGGGACGGATGGCGAGGTCGAGTCATGGATATCCGTGCTATCAACGTCACATGATGAGAATGATGATGTATTATGTATTATCAAACTTTTGAATGAAATAGGATATTTGTTCTATGTGACAAAATTTAAGAGTGCATTCTTTAGATATTTTAGGATTTCGACCTGCTCGGCAGTATATATATATATATATATATATATATATATATATATATATATATATATATGCGTGTGTGCATATGGTTTATGTGTGTGTACATAGTTTGTGTGTATATTGTTAATGTGTGTATGCATGTTAAAGGAAATAGGATACTTTTTAACGTCACAAAATTAAAAGTGCATACAATAGGTATTTCAGGTGTTCGACCTGCTCGGCATTTTTTAAATCCCCCCCCACACACATACACACACACACACATATATATATATATATTATTTCTTATATATATGTATTTATATGTATGTGTGTATTGTTTTGTGTATTTCCCGTTTGTATATGTATGTGTGCGCGATTGAGGAATTTTCAAAAAAGATAAGCAAATGAAATGAAGTACTTGTAGAAATCAACATTAAAAAAACAGAAACTTTACAGTGGCGTATCTAAAATATACGTCATGAAAAATGAAGACATCTGAATATTCCCTTCAGTTATTCAAAAAGATCTCCTTATCTATTTTGAATATCGAGTGTCATCAAGTATATGGGAAAATGTTTGGGTGCTTTTTTGTCATTTTTTTCTCTGATTCTTAATTCTTTCTTTTTTTTAACTTGATTCAAATTAGAAGAAAATTCTGTTTCTCAATATTCAATTTTAAAAAATTGATTACTGAAATGATATTGGCTGCAAATAAGTGCAAGACTTTTGTTAAAATGCAAAGAATTATGGGAGATATTTTTGTCTCCGTTTGTTTTTTGAAAGAATTTTGCAGATATCACTTATGCTTCCAGCTTTCCTGCTTTTTGGCGAATTATTAGAATGCATTATCAAAGATAAGGATTTTCTAGTTCATTGACGTGAGTATGGGTCATAAACACTAATAGAAATTCATTTTGCACAGAAGCAAAAGGAAAAGTTATAAGTTGGGATGTGGCTTATTGTCGGTATCAGTTGCGAGACCAGGGAGATTGAGGTGGAGCCAAATCTATTACCGCACAGATAAAAGTTACCTAACCTACGCTACCCATGCGCTGAGATTGCGGAGACATGTATCGAAACCGGAAACTTGTGATTCCTGTGTAGGTGATCTATCGACTGAATTAAACTGATCCAGTAATCAGTACCATCAAATTTCTTCTACAAATATGGCTTTTCCAAGATATGTATGCCATTAAACAAAGGGAACAAGCCAATAAAAACAACAACAATGAATTAAAACATTCACCGGAATACATTCATAAAAATTGCGTCTACTGTCCTACTATTTGGGAAAAGTTGGGTACATACCTTTCCCAAGAGTATATTAAATGCAACCAGCTTCGTATAGGATTTGTGCTCAGTTCGCCAAGCTAATTTTTCTACGAGGATGGCTTGTCATTAAATAACCCACAAAAGTTGATATGTCATTAAACAAAAATCAATTATTGATTGAGCTAATACTGTATAAATATTACGATTTCGTCAGGTGGTAGCCTCAGAAGGATTTGGTTGCATACCGGTATGATAATCGGAATCACTTTGCTTTAATACTATTTTGATAAGTTATGTATATATTCACTAGTGATAATTTAACTAGATTGAAATTCCAACATCATTAGACTTGGTTTTTTTGTTTACTGGCATATCAATCTTCATGGGTCATTTAATACTAAATCCACACATCTAGAAGAACAGTTGTGGTGCTATTTAATACATAGCTGGTGCGATACGAGTGTTCAGACCTTTCCCAAAGGTATTATTCCACAAGTGAACGTAATAGTGCAAATGGAATTCCTTTTTTACTGCGATTTAACAGTCAACCACGTTAGCCACCTCTAGTTAGTTGGGCCCTTTGGAGGGATTTCGCCGATGATCGCCGACTACGCTCCTATAAAACGGATGGAGTACTCTTTGGTGGCCTTTGCACTCTACTTGTGATATGGTTTGGTGTGTTTTAATGGAATATGAACCTTTGTGGGTTATTTAATGCCAAAGTCATCCTTGTAAAAACAATAGAGGTACTCTTTAACAAAGAGCTGATTAAATAAAGGGGTTCATACCTTTCCAAGGGTATTAGTCTGAAAGTAAATGTAATTAGCCTGACTAGAGTTCGAACCGCTTATTACAATATCACAGTCTAACACGCGACCCACGGCTCCTTTAACAAGACACAGAGAAATATATTTCTTGTTTAAATAATAAGATAAAAAGTAAAATAAATGAGTATTAGTCCGAAATGGAACTTAATAGCACGACTGGGATTTGAACTCGCTTATTAAGATGTCGGCGTCTAGCACGTTAGCCACCACGCGTCAGGTACACCTCCAACATGATTAGAGAAATATTGTAATCAACCCCCGTCCTAAAAAATTAATACAACGAATTATCTCCCCACCTTGATTTAAAGGTCGACGTATATTCATTGTCGACTCCTACACGAGTAGTTCCGAAGCTTTCATCATGTGCGTCTCCATCTGACCCCACAGGCAACGTTAATTATGTAGGTATCTAGACGTAGCCATAAATATATGAAATGGAAATATTCTGAATTACCTTGTCAGCGTCGTACCTGCTCGTAATCCCAAAAGCACTGTAAATCTTCGAGATAAGGCAATATGCGAGATCGACTTCTTCAAAAGCCAATCGGGTAGACAAAAATATAAATATAAAAAGATGAAATGATAAAACAGCGCTTAAAGACGTGTGTGATAAAATCCTCTACGTTTCTTTTTAAGATTTCAATACCAATTTCGCGCGCACACACAGACACACACCACACATATATATATATATATATATATATATATACATATATATATATATATATATATATATATATATATATGGTGTTCGGGAGATAATATGACTGTTTCATAAGGAAAAAGTAAAAGTGCTTGGTATCTACAAAATTTAATGGATTGTAAAGAAATTCAACAGGAATGTACATTACAGTACTGTTAACAAGTGTCTCTCAAAATAACCCATTAACGTCGATCACAGCCCAATCCTGCTCCGGAACCTGGAGCAAGCTGATTTTATAGTTTCCCTGGGAATGGTCTCAAAAATTCCTTAATTGTGTCGATTAACTAGGCTTTTGTAGTACTTACACGGCAATTGGTGTCTTTCTCAACAGTACCCCATACATAATAATCCATGTGGTTAAGATCTGGGGAGTTCGGAGGCCAAACATTGGGAGTGATGTAGTCGCAAAAATTCGCTGACAACCATTTTTGACTTTTCCCAGAGGTGTGGCAGGGGGCCGAATCCTGCTGACATACATATGGCCTACCATTAGCTACCCTTGTTATCCAGGGCTTGACTACAGTGTTTAGCAACTCCAGGTAGGCATCTCAGGGTCCTCTAACACATTTTCCTGTAGATTTACGAGGAATTCTGTTGTACGAACGCAGTGAGATCGTCTATGTTGCTTTCTTCTGATCACAGCCTCGTAGTCTCCAATTCAATTCTCCAGTTCATATTTGATTGTTCTCACAGCGTTCAGGGAGCATTGGGCAGCAACAATAATCTGCTTATTTTGATGGCCGGTGCAGATCATCATGATACAAGATATTCTCTCCGTGGTTTAGGAGGGTTCCAGTCATCCATTCTGTCTGTCTTCAGGTATATAAATGAAGAAGCATCTATGCTTTTAAATGATGCGTAGTGTGCGTCAATATCTCCAACCTACGGTGAAAAATAACTAAATATATATATATGTCAAATTTATCCCGAACACCCTGAAGAATACTAAAGGAAATAAAAATAGAATAGCGTTCTCGCTTTTTTCGACCGCGTATCACCCTCGTTTGTGCACGATGTTAAAAATAACACTTAGAAAAAATTTCCTTTTAAGGTGTTTGATTTTGTGTTGTCATTTTTTCTGTTCAAGATTTTAGTGAATATCTGTGTGGACAAGCACTGAATATTTCCTATTTAGTATTCAGGTGTTTTTGCGCTGAAGCTAGTACTTGTATATAGATATTTATATATATTCGAATGTCTAGCATGTTTTTGGTGGGGTAGCAACATTCCTGACTGGAGGAAAACATGTTTTGGTTGATTCAAACCGATTTAATCACTACGAACAGCCACGATGAATCAACCGGGCAAAGGTGGGCGTTTCGAAAAGAAACATTGTTTTTTTTCAATATCTTTTTCTTTTGAATACTTCTTTTTTCATTTTATATCAACAGCTTCAATTTTGAAGATTAAAATTCTTCGTTGATTCCCTCAGAATCAAAGCCTGACATTATCATTGAAGAATTCTAAGACTTCCCTTTTCCTTAAACCCAAATAGATTCCTGTTTGCATGGTAAACGTTCCATACAGAGTGTTTGCAAAAAAGGTAATTTCAAAAATGGTTTCTAAAAAAACTGTTTAAGATTGAGATAGACATTGTTAGTGTAATAGAAAAACATCTGCGGTTTATTAGTGTTTTAGTGAAACACCTGCAGTTTATTAGTGCTAAAGAGAAACAGCTGCAGTTTATTAGTGTTTTATTGAAACACCTGCAGTTTATTAGTGCTAAAGAGAAACAGCTGCAGTTTATTAATGTTTTAGTGAAACACCTGCAGTTTATTAGTGCTAAAGAGAAACACCTGCAGTTTATTAGTGTTTTATTGAAACACCTGCAGTTTATTAGTGCTAAAGAGAAACAGCTGCAGTTTATTAGTGTTTTAGTGAAAACCTGCAGTTTATTAGTGCTAAAGAAAACAACTGCAGTTATTAGTGTTATACATGAACATCTGTAATTTAATAGTGTGTTTAGAGAAACAAACCAGCTGCAGTTTATCAAGGTTCTAAAGAAAACACTGTTATAGATACACATCTGCATTTTTGGTGGTTAAGAGTAACGACTACTGTTTATTAGTGTCATAGAGAAACATCAACAGTTTGTTAGTGTTATAGAGAAACACCTGCATTTTATTAGTTTTATAGATGACCACCTGCATTTTACTAATGTTATAGAGAAACACCTGCATTTTATTCGTGTTATAGATGACCACCTGCATTTACTAATGTTATAGAGAAACACCTGCATTTTATTCGTGTTATAGATGACCACCTGCACCTGTTTATTAGTTTTATAGATGACCACCTGCAATTTACTAATATTAAGATAAACACCTGCATTTTATTCGTGTTATAGATGACCACCTGAACTTTACTAATGTTATAGAGAAACACCTGCATTTTATTAGTTTTATAGATGACCACCTGCACTTTACTAATGTTATAGAGAAACACCTGCATTTTATTAGTTTTATAGAATAACGCCTGCTGTTTATTAGTCGTATCGAGAAGATATGCAGTGTATTAGTGTTTTACAGAAACACAGTTTTTTTAGAAATATTGAGAAATTCCAGCAGTTTATTAGTCTCATAGATGAAAATCTGCAGTTTACGAGAGTTATAGAGAAACAATTAACATTAATACATTTAATAACTGGGTGCCTCATTTTCAGTTAGGGCACAGAAAAAATCCATAGCTGTTGAGAAAGATTTTATGTGGTTAGATTTAGGCAAAACGAATTATATTTTTATGTTACGTTATTGTGGAACACATCCTCACCAAATAGACAATATAAGATCGATACAAGAAATATGAAACCGCACATTGTTTGTTGTACGGATTAATGTACGGTAGCACACACACACACACACACACACACACACACACATATTATATATATATATATATATATATATATATATATATATATACTCGAATACTTACCACAGATAAAAATAACTTTTTCAAAAACTTTAAAGAAAAAAATGCAAAGTTTTGAAACCGAACAGTCGTCACAAGACTTTGAGTAAGAAAATCGATTGTCAGAGGCTCGATATATATATATATATATATATATATATATATATATATATATATATGGAGAGAGAGAGAGAGAGAGAGAGAGAGAGAGAGAGAGAGAGAGAGAGAGAGAGAGGACGAGATGATTAAGAAAGAAAAAGGAAAGAAAGAAGGAAAGAAACGATGAGTGCCAGAAAAGGCAAAAGGAACGCACACACATACACACGCACAAAAACACATACACACACACACACACACCACACACACATATATATATATATATATATTATATATATATATATATATATATATATTATATATCGGTCTGAAAAATTTCATATCACGATTTTCGTGACCAAATTATCGCTCTTAAAGTTATTGTCGCGGTATTTGAAAAATTTGCTGATAATGTCCAAAAAATACCATCGGCAAAAATTTTGTCTGCCAAAAAATAATCCGTCTCTCAAAATTCAAGGAAAAATCAAACATCTAAGGGTCAAGTCCAAGGGTGGACAGGGGGGCCAAGTTCATGGAATCTCTTCATACACACAGAGTCTAATGGTTCTCGTTGTAGGAAATGGACATGGTGAACCGAGTTCAAATCCTGGACGACGCCTTTTGCATTTTTACATAGTTCTAACATCCTAGGGATAGGTAGGTATTTAGTCACCCTGTTTCGTCACAGACTCGATGTGACACAAGGTTGCAAGTATAGAGTAATTAGCGAGGATCAAACCCGCTATTCAGTAGTTATAAATGTAGCATGTTTAAATATTTCACCCTCATGGGCCGTTCTAACCTTGGTAAAGGCATGAATCCAAATTATCCCTCTAGCTATGGGTAAATAGTATGGCAGTCTGGATTCTTTAACCTTTTTACGGCAACGGTGTTACTTTTCTTGATATAACGTATGTGCTAGATACCTACTCTTATTTATAGACTCAGCGATAATCATGTGACCATATTCTTGGCCAATCACTGGCAGTACTCTGCTGCTGATATTGTTATTTATACCGGCTGTTCTGGTCATACCTACGCATATTGCTTTGAACCGTCGTGGACGTCGAAACATAGGATTATATCACTGGACCTTTGACACTACGTAGGATTCCATAACTCAGGACTTATTCACTTACCAAAGGATTCTATAGCTCAAGACTTACTTACTTTACGTCATTTTTAACTGGCCAAGGATGGCGGTCAGAAACTTAACAAACGGGTCTTTCAGCAATTCTTCCTCTAGCTATTTGGTAAATAGTAGGACAGATTGGATTCTTTAACATTGGTATGGCAAGCGGTCTGTTAAACTCCGATTAAAAATTGAAACTGTCGCATCCTACTCGTGGCGGAGAAGTTGGATGAATACACTCACACTCTATAATGGACTAGCCTATCATGCCTTTTCTTAGAGTAAATGGAACTGGACCAAGTCTACTTGTTAACTGCTGTTTAATTCACCATAAGAGTGTGAGAATGCGTCCAGTCCTCAGTCACTAAAATCGCTAAATAGCATAGAAATAATTCAACAGAGAATCATGAATACTATGTTTAATGGCAATACCTGCATAACTGTGTTACAGTGCCACAAATGTGTGTTATAGTCCCACAAATGTCAGCGATGAAACGGACATCGCGCGACACAATGGTTGAGTGAACATACGGTCAGAAAAAAATTAGAATATATCAAGTCCATTCGTATGTATATGTGTGGGTGTGTCTTTAGGGGAACAGGTGCGTCGGTCAATGGATGTTCGTTAAGGTGAAAAAAGTTGTGGAAAATTACGTTTACCTCTGGTTTCAGGTTCACAGGCTTCGATCTCTAGATAGTTTAATCGCTTGATCTCAGGGTGCCGTCCTCCCAGGTACGACCAGCCCCTCATCTAAAATGGGCAGTGCTGGCTATATTGCCCGGTGCATGAGGCACCCCCAAAGGGGAATCTCGTAGGATCCACGAATTTTTTGACTAGCCATCGCATTAGCTTCGGTTCGTACGTAGCCCCCCCCCCTCCGTTAAGAATGACCTAGTGGGCATCCTGATCTGAAGTGGGGTAACGTAAATACCGAATTTACCGAAACCATCTTTGCTTTCGGTTTAGAGGCTTCGACCTCTAAACAGTTTAATCGCGTGATCCCAGAAGGACGTCCTCCCAGCATCTTGACCCCTCGTCAAAATGGGCAGGCTGGGTTCATTGCCCGGTACACAAGGAAACCCAAAAGGGGATTGTCGATAGGATCCACGCATTTAAAAAAAAATCATCGACTGAGCTTCGGTTCGTACGTGGTTTCCCACGTTAAAAAAGATATTGTGTCTCATCCTGACCTGCTGGGTGGTTAAGGTAAATACAAACATTTCGGAGCTCTTTACGAGCACCGTCTGTACAAAAATACAAATTCTTAGGACACTACTGTGAATACTTATTTGTATGTACTAGTATTCCGAAACATTTTTAAATTTCAGTATACAACACACTCGTACATACACACACATACATATTAACTGACATGCTGAGACTATTCCTATCTAATAGCAATAATCATTTTGTACAGCTATATGGTTTCAAGTAGTCTTATCAAATAATTTGCCTACAATTATATGGTTTCTTATCTAATAATTTTCCCAAAATCCATGTTTTTTTATCTAATAATTTGCACACAATCATATGATTTCAAATAACTACTCTTATTGAATAGTAATAATCATTTAAAAAGAATTTTGGATTTCTACGATTCCATATTTATAAGCAAACAAATCATAAAGCTTTCTAAAAAAGTGTAATTTTTAATATTTATATATATATATATATATATATATATATATATATATATATATATATATATACTAAAAAATTTAAAAAAACTCTAAATATCGTCTGCTAACAATTAACCGGATTTTGACGGTGTAAATGGAAAAAATGTCCCCACGAATCGAAATTGCAAAAGGGGTGCCTTAAGGTCATATGGTCCAAATAATTTATCAGTCAAGAGTGGTTCCCTTTTGTTTATGTTGGACTTATAGGAAATAAGCAAAATTTCTCTTACCTGAAGAGGGTTTTCTGCACGTCTTGGCAGAATAAGAAGATAGTTGGCTTATTTATTGTCTTTTTCCGAAATAAGTACATGGTTTCAAGTAACTATTCCTATCTAATAGCTTCTAATAGCTATGATCCTTTCTTATACAGTCA
>JALAJA010000182.1:0-2500 GCA_023376005.1 Doryteuthis pealeii | reverse complement strand
GAAAATAAAAGACTGATATTAGAGATCAATAGCACCGAGTAATTATTTATTAAACCCAGAGCTGCTAATACGAGCATGCAAATTAACCACAACATATATTATGTAAGCCTTTTCTTAGTGATATATAAGACACTTTGTAGGATTTTGAATGCACTAATAACATTTTGAGGTAAAGCGAAGTCTTAATGTACTAAAGATTTTGACTATGAATTAAATACTCATTAATAAACTTACACAATTGCTGACGATATTGTGATGTAAGCAGTGATGTCATTTGTTTACAGACAGACACCGAATTTTCTTTATAATACATACTTTTTCGTTAAATCCCAGTGTAATTTGCGCTCTTCATATCTGAGAGTATTTATGTCCCGAGAAAAAATAAACATCACAGTACACCCCCTAAGAACCCCCCCCCACAGAAAAACAAAAACAAACCTCAATGATTAAAATGTGTTCTACCCTCTGGACAGCGAAATGTTTAGATATTAAACAATAACATTCTGATTTTATACTCGAAATTTTAAGAAAATGTTTATTTAAGATTGAACAAAACACCAGTATCTTTTGTGGGGTTGGGGTACAATGATAATTCTGTCTGCTAATAATGATAAAAAAATTACAATGTTTTGCATATATATATATATATGATATACCGCATGCCTAATCTCATTTCATTTCAGGAACACCGATAGCAGTAGGAATGAGGTACTTATTACTTACATAAATCCCCAAATGGTCTAGGAGGCGCTCCCTAGCCTTGGTCGTCAACCCATCTAAGCCAAGGAAAAGTCGGACACAAAACATCTGCTGCCTTTCAAGGAAGGACTAGGTGAGTAAACCACGAAAATAAATCAGGTGCCGGAGTCCCTAAGTTGGCGTGATGCTGAAATCCAGTGCTACCCATCAACTCCTGTAACACTACCGTTGCCAAACCATATTGGTACCTTACCTTTCCTTTGGATCACAGCGGCAGTGTTGATTGGGGAAGTTACTGCCTGGACAACAGCTCATCTCATATTGAACCCGCCCAGGCTATGTAGTTAAAAAACACTTTTGATACTACTCCATCCTCTCTCAGAGACGGAAGACTGCCAACACCACCATCAACATATTTATATATATATATATATATATATATATATATATATATATATATATGCGGATTTTTCTAGGATTTGACAACAGAAAATAAACATTCTGCGCTGAATATTTATCACTTAAATGAGCAAGACGTACTGGACATTGCGTATAGAAGCAGGGACGAGCTTATATGTAACGTTCTCATATGGACAGCTGCCACAAGAACACGGTATTATGGGTAGGCGATCGAAAACCACTTCGGTCATCAGGCACTTGCATGGGTTAGATTTTAACTGATAGATACATACATAAGTATACATGTTACTTCTGATATATAATATATAAGTAAGTAAAGTCATCGGGCGGCCCTAATTCATTATGAGCCATACAGCGAGGGGGTCTATCCCCTTTTCACTAGCGCTAGACCAAGGAGATTGTTTTTTGTATCTGAGGTGGAGCGCTACACCTATCATCAGCTCCTTACTTTACCGCACAGATCCCTGTGCTACTCATATGCTGGGTTGGTGAGGGTCGGTATCGAACTAGGAACCTTGTGGTTTCTAGCCGAACGCTCTACGACTGAGCTAAACCGGCCCATATATATATATATATATATATATATATATATATATATTATATAATATAATATAAAGAGAGAAGAGAGAGAGAGAGAGAGAGAAGAGAGAGAGAGAGAGGAGAGAAAGAGAGAGAGAGAGAGAGAGATTGATAGATCAATCGATCGATAGAATAACTTAAAACATAAATGGTAAAGGACCTGTGAGCAACATCTGAAGATTGAAGACAAAAAGAAGAGCCATTTGGTGTCTGTCGAAATTTGAGTCAGCTTTTTGAACGGCATGGCATTATAGTTGAAGGAAAGTCAACGCCCTAAAAAAAAAAAAAAAAAAACAACAAAAAAATGCAAATAACAAAACTAAAGCAAAAAAAAAAAAACAAAGACCAAAATTTAAAAAAAAAAAACAAAACAACTAAAAGAAATAGGTTTCTTTTCATTCCTTCAAGTCGTTACCATTCTAAACCCCCCGCCCCCATTTCCATGGCACACGCACCCCTCAACCAAGTCCTGCCTCGCGTCGCTCGCAGCTTTTTTTCACTACCTCCCCTCCATCACGATCTCCGCTTTCACTTCTAACATTTCCTATCAGTTTTATGACGACCATAAATGTCTCTATGGAATCGGTCCAGACCGAGGTCTCACCATTGTTTATGTTGCAATCGCTGCTGGGGCGTCGGGAGAGGCGGGTAGCGGCAAATGTTTTTAAAGAGACACCTGAGAGTTGGGCTCCGACGAGTTAGGCACCCTGAAATAACTTTGTCGAGTTCTTAAGCGTATGATGCTTTTCGAAATACTTTTACACTTCTTTTCTTCCATATATATATATAATATATATATATA
>JALAJA010000181.1:85966-103405 GCA_023376005.1 Doryteuthis pealeii | reverse complement strand
TTTGCCTAGGACTCATCAACGCAAATATGTTTGTCCAGGATGCACTCAATTAAAAAGGTATCAGCATCACTATATATATATATATACATCTAAAAAAAAGTGAAGTAGTCGGGGCGGCCCAATGTTGGTATACAGCGAGGGAGTCTATCTGCTTTTCAATAGCGCTAGACCAAGGAGTTTGTTTTTTGCATCTGGAGGGAGAGTATGATTCATACCTTTCCCAAGGGTATTGGCGCTAAGTGAAAATGCAATTACCACGTCCAGGATTTGAACACAATTCATACAATTGTGGCTTTAAAAAATAAAAATAAGCATATCACTCAAATAACGTCAATGTATGATATTCTATTTTGTTCAGTTAACCAAGGTTAAAAAGCCCAGTCTGCCCTACTATTTACCCATAGCTGGAGGGAGAGTATGATTCATACCTTTCCCAAGGGTATTGGCACTAAGTGAAATGCAATTACCACATCAAGGATTTGAACACAATTCATATAATTGTGGCTTTAAAAAATAAAAATAAGCATATCACTCAAATAACGTCAATGTATGATATTCTATTTTGTTCAGTTAACCAAGGTTAAAGAGCCCAGTCTGCCCTACTATTTACCCATAGCTGGAGGGAGAGTAGAACCCATACCTTTCCCAAGGGTATTGGCACTAAGTGAAATGCAATTACCACGTCCAGGATTTGAACACAATTCATATAATTGTGGCTTTAAAAAAATAAAAATGAGCATATCACTCAAATAACGTCAATGTATGATATTCTATTTTGTTCAGTTAACCAAGGTTAAAGAGCCCAGTCTGCCCTACTATTTACACATAGCTGGAGGGAGGAGAGTAGAACCCATACCTTTCCCAAGGGTATTGGCGCTAAGTGAAATGCAATTACCACGTCCAGGATTTGAACACAATTCATATAATTGTGGCTTTAAAAAATAAAAATAAGCATATCACTCAAATAACGTCAATGTATGATATTCTATTTTGTTCAATTTGTATATTCAAGTGCATTCAATCACTAAAAACTATGAACTTGTTTTGAGTGCATGCAATATTAATTTTATTAAGAGTAAATGTGCAGTTGCAAAATTGCTGCATTCAATTGCAGTTTTCAATATTATCGTTTCTTCCAGTTGGCAGTTTGGGCTGAATTTTTGTTTGCTATGAAAACATAAATGTTAAATAGAAAGATAGATGTGAACAAACGTAGTTAATGAAGGTAAAAGATGAGATAGAGAAATAGATGTACAGATATGAACGGACTGAGATAATAAACATACGGATAGATAAGATAGGTAGATATGAAGAATTTGAGGTAGATAGATATGAAGAGAGTGAGGTAGATATGAAGAGTTTGAGGTAGATATGAAAGAGTGAGGTAGATTGATATGAAGAGAGTGAGGTAGATGTGAAGAGAGGTAGGTAGATGTGAAGAGTGGGGTAGATTGATATGAAGAGAGTGAGGTTAATAGATATGAAGAGAGTGTAAGGTAGATTGATGTGAAGAGAGTGAGGTGTATAGATGTGAAGAGAGGTAGATAGATATGAAGAGTGAGGTTGATTGATGTGAAGAGAGCAAGGTAGATAGATATGAAGAGAGTGGGGTAGATAGATGTGAAGAGAGTGAGGTAGATAGATGTGAAGAGAGTGGGGTAGATATGAAGAGAGTGAGGTAGATAGATGTGAGAGAGTGGGGTAGATATGAAGAGAGTGAGGTAGATAGATTTAAAGAGAGTGGGGTAGATAGATATGAAGAGTTTGAGGTAGATGTGAAGGTGAGGTAGGTAGATGTGAAGAGAGTGAAGTAGATTGATATGAAGAAGAAAATGTACAGATATGAACTGAGATAGATAGACAGAACAAACTAAGATAATAAATATACAGATAGATAAGATAGGTAGATTGATATGAAGAGAGTGAGGTAGATTGATATGAAGAGAGTGAGGTAGGTAGATGTGAAGAGAGTGAGGTAGGTAGATGTGAAGAGAGTGAGGTAGGTAGATGTGAAGAGAGTAAGGTAGATTGATGTAAAGAGAGTAAGGTAGATTGATATGAAGAGAGTGAGGTAGATTGATATGAAGAGAGTGAGGTAGATTGATATGAAGAGAGTGAGGTAGATTGATATGAAGAGAGTGAGGTGTATAGATATGAAGAGATTGAGGTAGATTGATATGAAGAGAGTGAGGTGATTGATATGAAGAGAGTGAGGTAGATGATGATGAAGAGAGTGAGGTAGATTGATGTGAAGAGAGTAAGGTAGATTGATGTGAAGAGAGTGAGGTAGATTGATATGAAGAGAGATTGAGGTAGATTGATGTGAAGAGAGTGAGGTAGATTGATATGAAGGGAGTGAGGTAGATAGATATGAAGAGAGTGAAGTAGATTGATATGAAGAGAGTGAGGTAGATTGATATGAAGAGAGTGAGGTAGATTGATATGAAGAGAGTGAGGTAGATTGATGTGAAGAGAGTGAGGTAGGTAGATGTGAAGAGAGGTAGGTAGGTAGATGTGAAGAGAGGTAGGTAGATGTGAAGAGAGTGGGGTAGATATGAAGAGAGTGGGGTAGATATGAAGAGAGTGAGGTAGATAGATGTAAAGAGAGTAAGGTAGATAGATATGAAGAGTTTGAGGTAGATGTGGAGAGAGGTAGATAGATGTGAAGAGAGTGAGGTAGATTAATGTGAAGAGAGTGAGGTAGATGTGAAGAGAGTGGGGTAGATTGATATAAAAAGAGTGAGGTTGATAGATATGAAGAGTGAGAAATAGATAGATATGAAGAGAGAGATGTGAAGAGAGTGAGGTAGAGATATGAAGAGAGTGAGGTAGATTGATATGAAGAGAGTGAGGTAGATTGATATGAAGAGACTGAGGTAGATATATGTGAAGAGACTGAGGTAGATATATGTGAAGAGAGTGATATGAAGAGAGTGAGGTAGATTGATATGAAGAGAGTGAGGTAGATATGAAGAAAGGTAGATAGATATGAAGAGAGGTAGATTGATATGAAGAGAGTGAGGTAGATTGATATGAAGAGTTTGAGGTAGATATGAAGAGAGGTAGATAGATATGAAGAGAGTGAGGTAGATATGAAGAGAGGTAGATAGATATGAAGAGAGGTAGATAGATATGAAGAGAGGTAGATAGATATGAAGAGTTTGAGGTAGATAGATATGAAGAGTTTGAGGTAGATTGATGTGAAGAGTGAGGTATATAGATGTGAAGAGAGAGAGGTAGGTAGATATAAAGAGAGAGAGAGGTAGGTAGATATAAAGAGAGAGAGAGAGAGAGAGAGAGAGAGGTAGTTAGATAGATATGAAGAGAGAGATACTATATCCTTTTTCATATCTATCTATCTCAGTCTGTTCAAATCTAAAATGCTTCTAAAATGACCAGAAATGTTTTTCCCAAATATATAATATAGATATATATATAATACATAGACTTATCATATATATCAATAAAGAAGCATATGTGGACTCCATAACAACATCATATATATATATATATATATGTGTGTGTGTGTGTTTACTTCTCGTAAGTTCGTATAGAGGTCACTCAAGAGGAATATAAATACCTACTCCTAAAACAAAATGAAGAAATCTAGCTAAGTCCGTTTGGTGTGGAGGTAAGATGCTTGCCTGTCAGCTTGACAGTTAGGTTTCGAATCGCACACGGGGCGGTCTTTGTATCTATAGCTCTGCTGATGAGGCCTAATAGACTGAAATGTACATACAGAGATTGATTTTTCTCGATTTGTTTAGCCTTACATTTAAAATAGGTAATCCCGCCTAATTAATTAATTATTAAATTAATTAACTTTCAAAAATTAGGTTCGACTTCAATTAAGCACATATTCTCCCAAATATATATATATATATATATATATATATAACTTTCAAAGAAAGAAAAACTGAACAAACCATCATTTGACTATAATAAATTTATTTCAACCAGAGACTGAAAATGAGTCTAGTCTCATCAGATAGATTTTACAAATAGCCTCATCAAATCTATCTGACAAGACTAGTCTCATTTTGAGTCTTTGCTCAAAATAAATTTATTATCGTCAAATGACAGTTTAAGTTTTTCTTTCTTTGAAAGTTAAATATTGCTTTGCATATATTCAATTTATTAGTTATTATATATTGAGCTCTCTTAGGGATTTAAAAAAACCTCCTACACCAAATTTCCTAACCTCTGGGCATAAAACAATCCTAGACAATTTGACATGCCATTAAAATCAATCAATCAATCGTACATAATAATTGATTTGCTATGTTAAAATTAGATGTGACGGATCATAATTACCCTTCAAAAGATTACAGTCTATAATAATGTCATTGTTGGGGTAGCTTAAAGTCGGTATCAGCCAGACAGCGAGGGAGTCTATCCCCTTTTCATTAGTGCTAGACCAATTGCTACTCATCTGCTGAGTTGGCAAGTGCTGGTATCGAACCCAGAACCTTGTGGTTCTTAGGCGGACACTCTACCCACTGAGCTAAACCAGCCGTTTAGTCTTTAAAACTGTTTAAAAATTAGGTAATGTCTGGTATCTTTACTCTGCAAATTATTTTTGTTAGATAGAAAAACTTACAATTTTTTTCTTTTGTCTGTTTTGAAGGTAAATTTCTGACGCTTTTGAAATTATTTGTATTAGAGGGGAATATTTTATATCTTAAAACTGTATAAAAAACCCTGCTACACCAAATTCCCAAACCACTAGGCATAAAATAATCCTAGACGAGTTGCCATGCCATTAAAATCAATAAATCGTACATAATAATTGATTTGCTATGTTAAAATTGGATGTGATAAAATCATAATTAGCCCCCAAAAGATAGCACTCTTTGATAAAACCATTTAAAAACTGGATACTGTCTAGTATCCTTACAAAAAAATCTATATTCATTTTTTCCCACCTTGTCTACTGAAGGTAAATGGGTGACCCTTTTGAAATTATTTGTATTCGGAATATTTGAAACCATATATGTATTTACCAATCCCTCCGCATGAGCAGGATGTGACACAAGGTCAATTTCTTAAGCGGAGTTCAACAGGTTTAAATTCAGAGTTTTCCTTCTCCTAGACCGGTTGCCTAACCAAGGTTAAAGAGCCCAGTTTGCCATACTATTTATCCACAGCTGGAGGGAGAGTAGGATTCATACCTTTCCCAAAGGTATTAGCGCTAAGTGAAATGCAATTACCACATCCAGGATTTGAACTCGCGGCGACGGGTCCATTTCCCATGACTTTAACCATTACACCACGCACTTTCCACACCTGTCTGTTTTGAAGGTAAATTTGTGACCTGTTGAAATTATTTGTATTAGATAGGAACATTTGAAACTATATAAGTGTATAAAAAAACCTCCTATACCAAATTCCCTAACCACTAAGCATAAAATAATCCTAGACAAGTTGCCATGCCATTAAAATCAATCAATCAATCGTACATAATAATTGATTTTCTATGTTAAAATTGGATGTGATAAAATCATAATTAGCCTCCAAAAGACTGCACTCTTTAATAAAACCGTTTTAAAACTGGGTAATGTCTGGTATCCTTACAAAAAATCAATATTCATTTTTTTCCCACCTCGTCTACTTTGAAGGTAACTGTGTGACCCTTTTGAAACGTTGAGTTGATAACTAGACAAGAGCTGAGGTGCTACAGGCCAGTCGTTAAACTATAATCTACTACTGAAAATTTATTTTTGGATTGTGGTAAAAATGGTTACGGATGTACAGTTTGGGACGAGGGATATTGAATAATTCTATTATTTTTGGAACAAGTCACCACATTAATAAAAAATGAAGCATTGGTACGTGGAGGTGTAATTTGTGTAATGGTTATCATTAGAGTTAGTTGGTTTGGCAAGGGACACATACACTGAATTCTAAGCCCCTCCGACAGAGGGGAGCTTCTAGTTGGTTTTAAAATTGGAATTCAATTGTATGTACCCAACTCTTTCACCACAGCCAAGATGTGATACCATCTACTTTTACAGGGAGTAAAGTTGGTTTGAATTTAAAGTTTTCTTTCTCCTAGACTGGTGGCCTTACCAGGGCTAATTCATTTTTGGATTGTGGTAAAAATGGTTATGGATGTACAGTTTGGGATGAGGGATATTGAATAATTCTATTATTTTTGGAACAAGTCACCACATTAATAAAAAATGAATGCATTGGTACGTGGAGGTGTAATTTGTGTAATGGTTATCATTAGAGTTAGTTGGTTTGGCAAGGGATACATTCACTCACTGTATTCTAAGCCCCTTCGACAGAGGGGAGCTTCTAGTTGGTTTTAAAATTGGAATTCAATTGTATGTACCCAACTCTTTCACCACAGCCAAGATGTGATACCATCAACTTTTACAGGGAGTAAAGCTGGTTTGAATTTAAAGTTTTCTTTCTCCTAGACTGGAGGCCTTACCAGGCTAATTCATTTTTGGATTGTGGTAAAAATGGTTATGGATGTACAGTTTGGGACGAGGGATATTGAATAATTCTATTATTTTTGGAATGAGTCACCACATGGTTATCATTAGAGTTAGTTGGTTTGGCAAGGGATACATACACTGTATTCTAAGCCCCCCCCCTCTGACAGAGGGGAGCATTTAGGTGGCTTGAAAATTGGAATTTAATTGTATATACACAACCCTTCCACCACGGGTAAGATGTGACACAGTAAACTTTTACAGGGAGTAAAGTTGGTTTGAATTCAAAGTTTTCTTTCTCCTAGACTGGTGGCCTTATGTACCATTGTGGTATATTTTCATGGTACCAAAATGATATAAGTAACGTTGTCCTATATATTCTATAGCGGGTCTTGTCCACGTGCCTCCAAATTCACAGTGCTAAAATGGTGTTGATAGAAATTACAACACGAGAAATATGTAGTCACAACTGCTAGCCTTTATTATCGTGCTCGTCTAGTGGGCTCATACCAGAGAGGAGGAAAGGCAGAGAGAAAGAGAGAGAGAACACTACTTGATTATTGTGACCCTGCACTAGCCACTAGAGGCCCCATCCGTACCCTACGACGGCCGAAGGCAAAAAGAGGGCGATCCCTTTCTTCGTTGTTCCACGTCACCCCGTGATTTCTGGTCAACACCCGACTTCCGATTGCCACTCAATTCTAAGTTCGGTCATGCTACGGTCAAACCATCGTTTATCCTGTTTTGGCTCATCACTATTTTTTAAACCTTTATCATCTCTTATTTATTTATTTCTTCCTCCCTTCCATTAGTAGTCCTTGCCAAATGAATCTTGCTACACTTACCAGAGCTAATATACACTACAGTTATGGACGAGGGATGTTGAATAATTCTATTATTTTTGGAACAAGTCACCACATTAATAAAAATGATTTCATTGGTACATGGAGGTGTAATTTGTGTAATGGTTATCATTAAAGTTAGTTGGTTTGGCAAGGGACACATACACTGTATTCTAAGCCCCTCCGACAGAGGGGAGCTTCTAGTTGGTTTTAAAATTGGAATTCAATTGTATGTACCCAACTCTTTCACCACAGCCAAGATGTGATACCATCAACTTTTACAGGGAGTAAAGCTGGTTTGAATTTAAAGTTTTCTTTCTCCTAGACTGGTGGCCTTACCAGAGCTAATTCATTTTTGGATTGTGGTAAAAATGGTTATGGATGTACAGTTTGGGATGAGGGATATTGAATAATTCTATTATTTTTGGAATGAGTCACCACATGGTTATCATTAGAGTTAGTCGGTTTGGCAAGGGATACATACACTGTATTCTAAGCCCCCCCCCCTTTCCGACAGAGGGGAGCATCTAGGTGGCTTGAAAATTGGAATCTAATTGTATATACACAACCCTTCCACCACAGGTAAGATGTGACACAGTAAACTTTTACAGGGAGTAAAGTTGGTTTGAATTCAAAGTTTTCTTTCTCCTAGACTGGTGGCCTTACCAGAGCTAATATACACTACAGTTATGGATGAGGGATATTGAATAATTCTATTATTTTTGAAACAAGTCCACACATTAATAAAAAAAATGATTGCATTGGTACACGGAGGTGTAATTTGTGTAATGGTTATCGTTAAAGTTGGTCGTTTAGCTCTAGCGACTGAGCTAAACTAGCCCTATATATATATATATATATATATATATATATATGGGAGTAAATATGGAAAATTAATCTGACAATATAAAGAAAATTTGAAAAAACAAGTGTTCCGAAAATGTGATGAATTTAATTATCAATGTTTAAAACATTTGGTTTCATTGAACCTTCATCAGGATGTATCTTGGGGTGAAGAAAATGATGGATGTTTTTATATGTGACAGGAGATTAAAATCTTTTTAGTTATGTAACTGTATTTGATCAGCGTTATATTTTTTTCATCTCCTGTCACATATAAAAACATCCATCATTTTCTTCACCCCAGAATACATCCTGATGAAGGTTCAATGAAACCGAAATGTTTTAAACATCGATAATTAAATTCATCACATTTTTGGAACACTTGTTTTTTTCAAATTTTCTTTATATATATATATATATATATATATATATATATAACTTAATATACCAAGCGTGTTGGTAAATCCTTGCAGTGAGAAAAAACCAGCAAATAGTTTGATTGTAAAAATATACTACCAAACATCAACCAGGGAGAAAAAAATTTTGAAAAAAAGAAAAGACCAAGATATTCGTACCAACAAAAAATAATCTATTGGTACAATATATATGTATATATATGTATATAAGATATATATATATTCATATAACTGCTAGGAGAATAAGCTAATAAGTAAAAAGTAAAAAATCTGACTCAGAGTCAGATTTTAGCCCTGAAGAGCTTTATGCGAAACTAATAGTAGGTTCGTCTGACTCATTAGATTATCTTTTTATATATATATATATATATATATATATATATATATATGGTGAGGAAATTAATCCGACAATATGAGAAGAAAATATTTTCAAAAATATAACAAACACAAGATGTTACAATCAGGGGAAACAATTTTATGTGTCAATACTTAAGCATTTCAGTATATTGTACCATCTTCAGGACACTGTTAAGTAATGTTTATGTGAGGGACAGAATGAAAGATGTTAAGTGTATAGTGAATGTGTGAATATGATGTTATTAACCATTAATTAGATAGATAGATAGGAATGGACTGAGAGAGAGAGAGAGAGAGAGAGAGAGAGAGAGATAGGAATGTTTTTGTTTACAAAAGCCAATGACGCTGTGGTGTTAGTTTCGTATTTTGCCTGGGGAGTTGTCTGCCCGTTTAGTTTGCTGGTTTCCCACTAGGGGCCAGTTATATTTAAGCGGCTGGTTTGAATGTCTCTTCCTCTCTTTTCCGGTTGCTCGACCCACGAGGCACAACTATGGGTTAGACTCTGGTCTACCCCCTCTTGTTGGGGCTTTTGGGCCCCCTTACATTACTGTAAGTGATTTATACAGCTGGACTATTCTTAGTCTATGTCTGTACTTTTATGTTTTTCCCTTTACTTTGTATCTATGTTTATGTACACCTTGTATTATGCACCCTGTTTATCCATGTGCTGTATACCTATTAAATGTTTTGTACATCAACCCTTGTCGGAGTTTGTATCTTCAAGTAATATCACTTGTAACCTTACAACGTGATCAATGCATGTGCAAAAATGGAAGTGAAGATCATAGGATGACCCATGCAGAAATCCTATGATCTTATGTCGAAAATATCTATCTATCTCCATTTGTTCATATCTATCTATATTATTTTATTTGTTTATCTATCTATCTCAGTCTATTCCAAACTATATATCCATCTTCATATCTAAACAAGAATTACGACAAATTACGATAAATAAACAAGAATTACGATGAGCTGGGGTTGTTATTTTAATAGTCACTGGGTAGCAATTTTGAGGCAGGAGACCGGGACGCACTTCCTCATAAATTACCGAGGCTGTTTGCATTTCATAAAGCACTTGTATTGTGATTTCAATCCCTGGGTTAGGTAGTGCATAAAATTCATATATATATATATATATATCTATCTATCTATCTATCACCAACCCCTCCGCACGAGCAGGATGTGACTCAAGGTCAATTTCTTAAGCGGAGTTCAACAGGTTTGAATTCAGAGTTTTCCTTCTCCTAGACTGGTTGCCTAACCAAGATTAAAGAGCCCAGTCTGCCCTACTATTTACCCATAGCTGAAATTAGTATTAATCAAGGACCAACTCACCAATATTTTACACTCCCAAAGTAAGGGGGGGGGCAAAATTAAGTGACCTAAAAAAAATCAGAAAGTTTTTAAATAAATAAATAATGCATTATAAAGATCATTTATTGATAAATCATCATCATCATCATGTCGCGCAGTTTGCACGGATATCCATGATGATCTCTCGCCAGCCTTCCCTATCATTCATTGACTCTGGCAGCTCCTCTGCGCTGCAGCCAGTATCCCTACATAGTTGGTCAATGTAGGTCCTGGCTGGGCGGCCCACATTAGTGCGCCCATGCGCTGGCTTCCACAGTAGTACGTCGCTTACGATCTTGTCCTTGTTTCTCCAGCAGTGACCTGCATGTCTAGTCCGTCTCACTCGTATGGTTTGTGAGATGGGGGGCAGGTGGCCATATAGTTGCTCTTTTGTGGAGTGCTGCTTCCACGACCTATCCAGGACCGTCCAAGCGTCTTGAGAATAATTGATAAATAAACACTGAAAATTTCATTAAAATCTGATAATTCCCTGAATTTTGGTAAATTATTTTCTGTAGGGGGGCTAAATTCATTTTTATCAAAAATGCATTTTAGGCCAATTTTGGGTATACCTATATAATTGATGAAATATCAACTATAATTAAGAAATAATTTATTATGTATTTGATTAATAAATGTAGTTGAAATTAAATTGGTTATTCCCGTGTCCACTCACATTGACTTCCGAGTCTTCTCTTTCCCTTTCTCCACTGCAATCAGCTTGACTTTCCGAGTAACTGGCAAAACTCCCAAAAATGGGGGCTGGGGGTGGGTTTATTAAAGCCGAATATCAATGGCTTCCAGGGCAACAAATAAAAGCCCCCCTCCCCCTGGAGAGGAACTGACTTGGCTTTTATATCTCTCCACAGGCTGATCTATTCTAATTTACAGGGTTGACAGATCTATAAAAAGCCGTTATTCATAAACTGGAGGTTATAAGTTTAATCCCGTGCTCAAGAATAGTCCATGTATTTGGGTGATTCCATTCCTTGAGTCCTGATTGGTTTCTATGATGTTATGAGACTCCATAAATACTCGGCATTCTGCAGTAGGATTGCAACAAGGTCAGATCTGTATTCAGTTACAGCTCCTTGTTGCCTTGTCTTACCAATTTGACAGTAATTGGAACTTAGTATGATTATTCTACAGGCAGTAAATTTCATTTTACTTTTTCTTCAACCACAATAACACCCTGTTGGCTGGGGCTTTTGAATACACCAACTGAGCCTCTGCAGAGGAATACCCCCCCCCCGACAATGGGGCCATTTATTTGCTGTCGGTGACAACCCGTGATGCTTAAGGGTAGAATCCTAGTGGATGAGCAGTCCATGACATGCAACACTTCATTTAGACCCATAATTAGGCTAGACAGCCGGTCGGAGAGGCCCCTTTGATCAATCAGATGGTCACATCAAGCTCTAGCACCTATATAATTGTCCCAACACTATCATCTTCATGGCAAGCCCCAACCCCTTTTTATCATATGGGTGCTAGAAGGCAGTGGCTGAGGGTCTTCATATCCTGGGTATATCTGATGGTGATGTTCCAGTTCTGAAGGTCTGGGGAATGTAGAGCACCCCTTCATCACCATTTCTCCCTGATCCACTCTAATCCAGAGTGGTAGTACCTGTTAGGGTCCCATCTATGGGTTAAATAGAAAAATGTGTTTATAAAAATATTGAGTATCCATTTAAGAATGAATTAATTTCACAACTTTGTCAGCATTAAATGACCCACCGAGGTTGATATGCCATAAAACAAACCAAACTTATCACAATAAAGAAATAGCATGGAGCATGGAGCATCCAGCAAAAGACATTGGTCTCTACATGAACTTGGATTTCATGTTTTAATCAAGAGGGTGTCATTTTTTTTAAAGACCAATTGAACTTACATGTTAATTAATCCATTCCGAACATCAAAGTGCATCTCTGGGCTTTCAATTTCTCTAGAGGAAGAGGTAAACCATCTGCTCAGATTCCTCCTTTCTTATGGGGGGGGGAGGAATCCGGAGTTGCATTTGATTGGAGTTCTGCTCCTGCTTCTCAGCATAAAGCACCTTAGTATCTTGGGTATTATTGAAGTTAGTAAGTCTACTGTTGGTTTGAATAACAGCAGCTAACTTAAGTACAACTTAAGCAGTGTCCAAGACAGTTGGTATATATAGAAATCAAGAATGACCCATTCAAATTTGGGTGATTTGGGTCATTCCATTCTGTTGTGATGTTAGTTCAACAGTAAAAAAAGAAGTCAAGTCAAGGTAGGGTAAAAAGAGACAAGTGTATTTACAATAAGATACAAGAACGGCTAGCTTGCCGCTAAACAGTAACAGTACACCTTTTCCCTCGGTGTCTCGGTGTATATTCTCCACTGTAGGAACGGCTGGTATAACATATTCCTTGAGTTCTGATTGGCTGCTGGACTGCTTGATTTGAATGACACTGTGGAGTCTTATACATATCCTGCCACTCTGCAGTAGACTTTATGACACTCGGGTTTGTATTTCAGTTACAACCGTTTGTTGCCTTGTCTTCCCAGTTCGACGGTAATTGGAACTTTAATTATTCTTCAGGTATGTTAAACTCTATTTGATGGTGAGGTTCCAGTTCTGGAGCTCTGGGAATATAGAGTACTGCTTCATTGCCATTACTCCCAGGTTCACTCTGACCCAGAGTGGTAGTACTTGTTAGGGTCCCATCTATAGGTTAAATAAAATAAAATAAGTTCTAGAAAAATATGCTTAAGAAAAAATAGTGTACCCATGAAGAATGAATAAAACAAATGTCTTTGTCATAAAATGACCCACTGGATTGACATTCTGTAAAACCCAACCAACTAACCGGAGTGGTCGTACTTGTTAGGGTTCCATCTATGGGCTAAATTTAAAAAAAATATGAGTTTAAGAAAATCTCTTTGGCATAAAATAACCTATGGGTTAACATGCCTTAACCCACTCAACCAACCAACTTAATAGATTGCAAGTTCAATAAATTTTCTAGCTTAAATCTTTTGAAAATGACCATTACTCCCAGGTCCACTCTGACGAGAAGTGGTAGTACCTGTTAGGTCCCATCTATAGGTTAAATAGAAAAATAATGAGTAAAAAAATATCTTTGGTATAAAATGACCCAATGGGTTGACATACCATAAAAACCAACCAACTTAATAGATGGCAAGTTCAATAATTTTTCTAGCTTAAATCTTTTGAAAATTACCATTACTCCCAGGTCCACTCTGACCAGAAGTGGTAGTACCTATTAGGGTCCCATCTATAGGTTAAATAGAAAAATATTGAGTAAAAAATATCTTTGGTATAAAATGACCCAATGGGTTGACATACCATAAAAACCAACCAACTTAATAGATTGCAAGTTCAATAATTTTCCTAGCTTAAATCTTTTGAAAATGACCATTACTCCCAAGTCCACTCTGACCAGAAGTGGTTGTACCTGTTAGGGTCCCATCTATGGGTTAAATAGAAAAATAATGAGTAAAAACATATCTTTGGTATAAAATGACCCAATGGGTTAACATACCATAAAAACCAACCATCTTAATAGATGGCAAGTTCAATAATTTTTCTAGCTTAAATCTTTGAAAATCGCCATTACTCCCAGGACCACTCTGACCAGAAGGTAGTACCTGTTAGGGTCCCATCTATAGGTTAAATAGAAAAAATATGTGTAAAAAAAATATCTTTGCATAAAATAACCCAATGGTTGACATACCATAAAAACCAACCAACTTAATAGATTGCAAGTTCAATAATTTTTCTAGCTTAAATTTTGAAAATCACCATTACTCCCAAGTCCACTCTGAACAGAAGTGGTAGTACCTGTTAGGGTCCCATCTATAGGTTAAATAGAAAAATAATGAGTAAAAAAATATCTTTGGCATAAAATGACCCATTGGGTTATTATCATTGGCATTTCAGTCTCGGAAGACTATAATAAAGTTTTATGTGCCCCTAAAGTTACAGCGCCTCTTGTGACTGTGAAGTCCGATTTTTGAAAAACATTCTCGACCACAGATGTCGCATTTGAAGGCTGTCCCTGAAGATGGGGTTAACATGCCTTAAAACCCACTCAACCAACCAACTTAATAGATTGCAAGTTCAATAATTTTCCTAGCTTAAATCTTTTGAAAAAATCGTTAATACATTTATTGTATGTAAGGATATATTTTGTTGGCGTTATTTCAAAATAAATCTAACCTATTAGAGCAATGGATGGAGGGGATCAAGAAATTTTACGCTGTGTATCAAATTGATTTTGACTCTGTTGGCGATTGAGTTTTTGGACAATGTTCAAATCCTTCATCCAAAACGCTCTGAGTTTTGTGGCGCCGTTCCAAGAGAAAACTTTTCTCAATTTGTATTTTATGGCATTTCTTGTTGTCTTTAATTCAAAATGGAGTAAATAATTTTCTATCATTTGATTTTATGATATTAAATCATTTAATAAATTCAATTTGATCCATTCAATGTAGGAATGATTGTAAGGTTGGTTTTGTGAATTTTTAGAGATTTTTTTTAAACAAAATCTTCTATCTTGTGTGAATTTAAAAAAAAATATAAGAATTAGTGTTTATATTTACTAGCAAATTATCATCATCATGATGTCGCTCTCCATCCGTCCCTATCTATCATCATTCTCGGTAGGTCCTCTATGTAGCATCCTGTATCCGCACAGAGCTGGTCAATGTATGTCTTTGTTGGTCGGCCCACACTGGCGTGCCCATGTGCTGGCTTCCACAGGAGGACGTCGCTTATGAGTTCGTCCTTGCTTCTCCAGCATTAAATGACCCACTGAGGTTGATATGCTTTTGGATTATTATTTTGAGTTAATAAACAACTTCCTTTCTGAAATAAATAATCATCGGCATTGCATTCTGGGAAAAATGAATCTTCTAAATACTATAAAAATCCTCATGTAAGACATTTGAAGTGACACTACCTGCATGTTGGACATCTTGCCAATGTTGGATTTACTATTTGGAACTTTACCCTTTTTGATTTAAAGCTGAACAGGATTGTGTAATCTTTATTGACTCTGGACTGGATACCAATCATTTGTGAGTTAACAAGAACTAAGAATCTTTTAATGATTTAAACTCTGACTCAAGAAAAGGACATCTTGCAATGTTGGATTTACTATTTGGAACTTTACTCTTTTTGGATTTAATGCTGAACAGGATGGTGTAATCTTTGTTGACTCTGGACTGGATACCAATCATTTGTGAGTTAACAAGAACTAAGAATCTTTTAATGATTTAAACTCTGACTCAAGAAAGGACATCTTGCCAATGTTGGATTTACTATTTGGAACTTTACTCTTTTTGGATTTAATGCTGAACAGGATGGTGTAATCTTTGTTGACTCTGGAGATACCTATCATTTGTGAGTTAACAAGAACTAAGAATCTTTTAATGATTTAAACTCTGACTCAAGAAAGACATCTTGCCAATGTTGGATTTACTATTTGGAACTTTACCCTTTTTGGATTTAATGCTGAACAGGATGTGTAATCTTTATTGACTCTGGACTGGATACCAATCATTTTGAGTTAACAAGAACTAAGAATCTTTTAATGATTTAAACTCTGACTCAAGAAAAGGACATCTTGCCAATGTTGGATTTACTATTTGGAACTTTACCCTTTTTGGATTTAATGTTGAACAGGATGGTGGATTTACCTATTTGGATTTACCTATTTGGAACTTTACCCTTCCTGGATTTAATGCTGAACTGGATTGTGTGATTTTTTATTGACTCTGGACTTGATAAAACCTGACTCTTGTAAGCCATTTGATGTGACGTATCCTGCAACGAAAATAACTTTCTGGATTTAATGCTGAACAGAAATATATCCATATATTAATATGCTTCTTCATAAATATTCCATCCGTTATTATCCTGCAACATCCTCTGGTTAAAAATGAGACCATCCAAATTGTTCAAGATGCAATGCAAAAATATAAATTCAGGTTATCTGGTGTTGCTTAATCGAATATTACTTATTTGTCCCATTTTATTTCACTCAATTCTAAAAATGAAACATTTCAAATGGTCTAGCGTCGCTTAAATACCCAATGTAAAATTAAAATGAATTGAAAAAGAAAATAAGTTACAGATTTGTTTTATTTGTAATATTGAAATTGTGAATTACGGAATATAATTTGGTAATTTTGATATTATGTCATCCTGCCTTAATTTACGCTATGTTTTAGCGAGCCAGTGTCAGGCAAATTTCCGGCCCAACTTAGATATTTTTTAAGTTGTGTTTTTGTCCCTTTTTTGTCAGCAAATTAATGTAGACGTCAAGCCCTAGCCCCTATATGATTTTCCCAACCCTATTGCCCTTATGGCAAGTCCCCACACCTTTTATCATATGGGTGCTAGAAGGCGGTGACTGAGGGTCTACATGTCCTGGGAATGACGTTAAACTCTATCTGATGGTGAGGTTCCAGTTTTGGAGGTTTGGGGAATGTGGAGCACCCCTTAATCACCATTGCCCCCTGGTCCACTCTGACCCGGAGTGGCAGTACCTGTTAGGGTCCCATCTATGGGTTAAATAGAAAAACATGAGTTGATAAACAAAATTGTATTATCCATTAAGAATGAATTTATTTCACAACTTTGTCGGCATTAAATGACCCACCGAGGTTGATATGCCGTAAAACAAAACAAACCAAACTAAATTAATGTAGATATTTTAAACGCCTTCCTGCAGATTTTTATGGGAAAATCAACGGAAATATTTTACAACCCCTCTTTTAAGAAAAAGTGGGAGAGGGTTAAATCAAGATTATTATACTTTTTATCTATTGAACTATTTAGCAATAGCTCTTAATATGTGTATTTAGGCAGCATTTTTTCTTGTAGACATATTTTGTTGAATAATGCAGCCATTTTTTGTCTGCAAGTTTGTCCTTTGTTTTTTCATATTGCCGGATTATTTTTGTAATATCTGGCGAAAATTGGCTGATGTATATGCCATATGTTAGAGACCAAGTACTTTCCACCCTATCGTGGGCCATCTTCAGGGTATTTTGAAACCGTACAACAATGGGCTATTCCATTTTCTCTTTTTTTTTATTAGTGAAAAATATAGGAAGATTTTTTTTTCTTGGATGGCTATGGGTTACACAAATATTAGAGAAAATGGGTCCATCTCTCTCTTG
>JALAJA010000181.1:81863-85866 GCA_023376005.1 Doryteuthis pealeii | reverse complement strand
ACGGAGAGAGATAATTTGCCCTTTTTTAAATAATTCTTTTTAGTTATAATTTTGACAATAAACAAAAAAACAAAAACTTACTGTAGTAGAATGAACATCATAGTCTTCTTCATAGAAAACTGTGACTAGCATCCAGTCACCAGCCTTCTTTCTTTTTTTTTTTTTTTTTTTTTTGGCTGTTGCTGTTGCCCGCATTTTAAATCAAGTTTTTAAAATTTCTTTTTTGTTTTAATTTTGCCAAAAAGACAAAAAAACAAAAAACAAACAAACTTACTGTAGTAGAATGAATATCATAGTTACCTTATAGGAACGCTGTGACTAGCGTCCAGTCACCAGCCTTCTTTTTTTTGCTTTTTTTTTTTTTAAAATCAGGTCTTTTTTTTTTTTTTTTTAATTCTTTTTAGTTATAATTTTGACATAAACAAAAAAACAAACTTACTGTAGTAGAATGAACATCATTTAATTTTTAATTCTTTTTAGTTTTAATTTTGTCAAAAGACAAAAAACAAACAAACTTACTGTAATAGAATGAACATCATAGTCACCTTCATAGGAACGCTGTGACTAGCGTCCAGTCACCAGTCTTTTTTTGTCTTTTTTTTTTATTACTGTTGTATTTTTAATTAGGTTTTAAAAAATTCTTTTTGGTTTTAATTTTGTCAAAAAACAAAAACAAATTTACTGTAGTAGAATGAACTTCATAGGAAGACTGTGACTAGCATCCAGTCACCAGCCTTCTTTTTTTTATTTTTCCTTTTTGCTGTTGCATTTTTAATTAGGTTTTTAAAAATTCTTTTTGGTTTTAATTTTATCAAAAAACACAAAACAAATTTACTGTAGTAGAATGAACATCATAGTCACCTTCATAGAAAGGCTGTGACTAGCGTCCAGTCACCAGTCTTCTTTTTCTTTTTTGTTGTTGCATTTTTAATTAGGTTTTAAAAAATTCTTTTTGGTTTTAATTTTGTCAAAAAACACAAACAAATTTACTGTAGTAGAATGAACGTCACACTCATGATCATAGGAAGGCTGTGACTAGCATCCAGTCACCAGATAAAACAAAGAAAACAGTCCTAGATTTTTAACTTGCATGAAATAAAGACAATTTTTCAAATCATTGAAGAAAGTCCCAAACAATGATATTTTTAATTAGTGATACAAAAAGTAGAGAGCATTAGAAATAAAATGTAAACAAATATAAATAAAATGTAGCGACATAGCCTATTTAGTTCTTCTGAACACCAAAATCGTGGTAGAAAGAAAAACTTTTTTTCAAGAACTATAAATGCTCTATATTTTATAAAATACATTGTGCACTTTTTGAATTGACTACTAATGCTACTACAGTGAAAATGTAGTTTGGCTAGATAAATATCCTTCATTCTGCACTCAGCAATACAGGGACTGTATTGAGTTACAGTTTGTTTGCTTCCTTGTCCGCCAACTTGACGGTTTTTATTTTTCATTTATTTTTCCAAGTGTTTTGAAGTTTCCTAACTAAATACTCATTTAAAAAGAAACTAAAGAAACACTTAATAATTTTCATGAATGTAATTACACTACCTTTTCGTGAATGTAATATATACATTTTTTATGGATGTAATATACGAATATTCATGAATTTGGTTGTAATTCTATCTGTAAATAAATATTTCTATTTCTATTAATTATCCAGCATTATTCCTTCTCCCTTTTTTTTTTCAGTCTCACATTTAATTCCTTGGCAGTATAAGGGTTTCTAATTCTTTTTCATTTTTGGCAAATATCTTATTATCATATATATATATATATATATTAGGAAAAAGTCATGGGAAAAGGACTCATCGTCCCGAGTTCAAACCCTGGATGTGATAATTGCATTTCACTTTCCGCTAATACCCTTGGGAAAGGTATGAATCCTACTCTCCCTCCAGCTATGGGTAAATAGTAGGGTAGACTGGACTCTTTAACCGTGGCTAGGTAACCAGTCTAGGAGAAGGAAAACTCTGAATTTAAACCTGTTAAACTCCGCCTAAGAAATTGACCTTGTGTCACATCCTGCACGTGCAGAGGGGTTTGGTAAATATATATATATATATATATATATATATATTAGGTGGTTTATTATTTTCTTGCAACTTTGTAAATTTGTAGCCTCCTATGTATGGCATTACTTTTTGACTCACTCTCGTAGTTAATAGAATTTCTATTCATGGTAGACATTTTTTTTTTATATTTCTCATCGAACTGGAAATTTACTGTCAAGGCAGATTTCAAAATTGTTGATAAGAGTAATTAATTTTGGAACAAATTGCCTAATCAGATCAAAAACAGGAATAGCGAGAAAAAAATTTAAAGATTAAATTGGATAATTTTTAGAAAAAAAAATGGTAAGAAGAAGAAGAAATTAAGAGAGCATTTTTTTGAGGCGTAACAGAGATTCTCAAAGATCCGTGGTTCAGAGTTAACTGACCTGAAAAAATGTAAAAGTTTTTAAAAGGGTTTTATAATTTGCTTGAAGCATTGTGTTTATATTGGTTTGTTGGTTGGTTTTGAAGGAGGCTATCACAATGCAAGTGGAAAGAAAAATAAGGTAACTGTGGTGTTGTTTGTTAACCTGTAATTTAAAAAATAATTCTTAATATTTTGAGATAAAAATCTCATCTACAGAAGATCTCCGAAACTGAAGCTGTTGCTAGTGGCTGTCCATTTGGTTTTGTGTCATGTCTTCCAAACTCTCTGCGTGTGTGTATGTGTATGTGTGTGGGGTGTCTTTGTTTATGTGTGTGTTTGTGTGTGTGTCTGTTCAACAGTGTCTGATTATCCTTCCAGGTCTGGATCATACTCCAAGCATGAACTTTTTTTTTTAATAAAATAACTAATGCATTATATCTTTTATTTATTAATATATCATCACTGAAAATTTAATTAAATTTGTTTAATTCCTTGATTTTTAGTATTTTTTTTCTTTTGATGGGGTGATATACGATGCTGGAATTTAGGTCCGTTAAGTTCGATTTAACCGCATGTCAACCCTTGGGTTATTTTATACTGAAGACGTTTTCTTTTATTCATACTAGTTGGGTATTTAATATTCTAAAACCTTTTTTTTAAACACATTTTTTAGAATTCATTTTTTTTCTATTTAACTATAGATGGGACCCTAACAGGTACTACAACTCCAGGTCAGAATAATAGCGATGAAGGGGTACTCCACACTCCCCAAAGCTCCAAATTGGAACTTCACCATTAGATGCTGTTTAATGTCATACTCAGTATACTACCGCCCTGTCGGTGGGGCGTTAGAATGCACCGACTGCACCTCTGCAGAGGGGTCAAACTCCCCCAATAGGGCCACCTGTTGACCGTTGGTGGCGACCTGTGATGCTTAAGGATAGAGCCCAGGTGGATGAGCAGTTCATGACTTGCAATACTCCACTTTGGCCCTATCTTGGGCTAGACGGGCGGTCAGAGAGGCCCCCTCCGATCAATCAGCTGGTCACGTCAAACCCTAGCACCTATATGATTTTCCCAACCCTATTGCCCTTATGGCAAGCCCCAACCCCTTTTTATCATATGGGTGCTAGAAGGCGGTGATTGAGGATCTACATGTTCTGGGAATGACGTTAAACTCTATCTGATGGTGAGATTCCAGTTTTGGAGGTTTGGGGAATGTGGAGTACCCCTTCATCACCATTGCTCCCTGGTCCACTCTGACCCGGAGTGGTAGTACCTGTTAGGGTCCCATCTATGGGTTAAATAGAAAAACACAATATTTTGGGGGGATCTCTTAAGCCGGATTGGACTATTCTACTTGTTGTGCTAGGGGTAGGAGTCGGATACAGTCTAATCCTGAAATCATTTTACTTACTATCCTGTGCCTTCTTTCTTATAAGGCTGGATTGGACTATTCCACTTGTTGTGTTAGAGGTGGTCTGATATAGTATAATCCTGAAATCATTTGTCTTCTTGTCTATACTTACTAAATTTTGATTTTCTGATTGAAGGTCGAATGATTTCAATA
>JALAJA010000181.1:69363-76863 GCA_023376005.1 Doryteuthis pealeii | reverse complement strand
ATTCGGCTAGAAACCACAAGGTTTCTAGTTCGATACCGGTCCTCGCCAACTCAGCGTATGAGTAGCACAGGAAACTGCGCGGTAAAGTAAGGAGCTGGTGGTAGGTGTGGCGCTCCACCTCAGATGCTAAAAACAATCTCCTTGGTCTAGCGCTATTGAAAAGGAGATAGACTCCCTCGCTGACTGGCTGATACCGACTTTAGGCCGCCCCGTCGACTTATATATATATATATTATTAGTTTGCTGACAGATCTGTTTCGACCTTATAAAGCGGTCTTTTTCAATGCAACTATATCTATGAGGAAAGACGGAATAAATAAACCGTTAATCACGAGGTACAAACAAACGCTCTCATTCAGAGCCAGAATTTTAAAAATTTTTGAAAATGCGTATTTTGGGTTAAAAATAAAATTAATTTTATTTTTAAAAATCAGAAGCATTTTTATCATTAGAAAAACTCAAAAGAGTTTGGAGTAAAAGTAATTCCGGCCCTGAACGAGAGCGTTTGTTTGTACCTCGTGATTAACGGTTTATTTATTCCGTCTTTCCTCATAGATATAGTTGCATTGAAAAAGACCGCTTTATAAGGTCGAAACAGATCTGTTAGCAAACTAATAATATATATATATATATATATATATATATATAAGTATCCAACTGACTAGTATGTGGAGGATATTTCTGTTTAGGGTCATCAATATCATGTTGATGCAAACTTAAATTTATTTTGATTAATTTCAATATATATACATACATATATATATATATATATATATGTATATATATATATATATGTATGTATATAATTTCTTAAAGGTCAGTGAAATATATATAGTGGGTTTACTCAAGAATGTTGCTTTTAATAAGGAAAAAAAAAACTAAATTGAAAAAACAACCCCAAAAGACAAAGAATTATTCTGATTGCTCAAAACAAACAGAATATTTCTTTATAATTTTTCAAGATGGCCACTATAAAAATATATAAAAGAAGCAATGCAGAAAAATTGCGGATGTCTGAATGGTTTTGTGTGGGACAGAAGACGAGTAGCATCCGTCTTCCTTCATTTTATTGATTACAATTACAAAATTCTTGTTTGTGTCTGGAGCTTTTTCAACGGCGAAGGAAGAGGAGGCCTTTTTATTTTTTATTTTGTTTTTTGTTTTTGAAGAAAGAATACCAAAAAAACCCAAAAAACAAAGATAATATAGAAAGGCTGATTTTGAAGTAGGTGAAGGAGGAGAACGAGGAGATGAATGAAAGCGCGCCTCTTATGAATTACTCCCTCGACACGTTTTAATGTTTTTGACAGCTTATTGTTCTTTTATCGAATATGGCGAGTATTTTTAATAGCCTCGCCACTCAATCATTGAATGGGCATTTTTTTTTTTCTGCTTGTTCATTCAAAGCCACTCGCTAAGTGTGAATAAGGAGGATTCGACAGGAAAGGAAAAAACTAAAAGGTTAATGAGGTAAAGAATAAAAATAGGAGTATATATATATATATATATATATATATATATATATATTTATCTATCTATATATGATAAAGAATTGCATTATTCATTTCCACAATTGCCTATAATTAATCAATATCTTGAATAATTCATTGCAATTAACCCTGAAGATCCTTATGGTGAAACTAGACTATGTTATTTCTATATACACCTTAATACTAGATCTATTTCTATCTCTCTCTCTCTCTCTCTCTCTCTCTCTATATATGTATATATATATATATTGTTCACCCATATTATATATGTATATATATGTATATATAATATGGGTGAACAATATATATGTATATATATGTGTATATATATATATATATATATATATAATATGGGTGAACAATATATATATATATATGAGTTAAAGTAGTGTGTACATGGAGTCAATACCTGGTTGCCGACATTTTCTCGAGAAACTGTGAGTAACCAGGTGTTGATTCCATGTCCAGACTACCTTAACTCAAATATAAACATTCTATCAATGATATTGACCATTGTCAGCTAGGAAATATACCAGCCATATAATCTACAATATATATATATATATATATATTTATATATATATATAAAGGGTGTCAAAAAAGTATTGAGATTTTTTGTACATTTTGATACACCTTGTATTCTGAAAAAAAAAAAAGAATTAGAACCAATTAAAACGGAATTTTTTTCAAACATAATTCAATCCTAAAAGTAAGGAATAATTGAGTATAATTTTTGTGTCATTAGATTAAATAGAAAAAAGGCCTTAGTGAATCAAATGTTGAATCACCCAGCTTTAGTATAATAATAAATATACATATATTGTAGCGAAAAAAGAAAGGAAGGAATGGAAGGAAGGGACAGAATTGTAGACAGATGGAGGGACATACAGACAGAAATGGATCCAGTTACTGGAAAATTGGAAAGAATAATCCTTGCTTCCTAGTCCCTTTATTGGTCCGTCCGTCCGTCCGTCCGGATATTTTCCACATCGCTGGCCACAATGCTCTTCGAGTTTGTTCTTGCTTTAACCCTTCTTCTCCATGTTGATCCAAATCGTTTGACAATTTTGTCTTCCCATCGTTGTAGAGGTTATTCAATTAGTCATTTCTACTCTCTTGGATGACACTTGATAACCGCATTCGTTCACCTTGAAGAATAATCAAGCTAGGTTCCAATTAGGTAAAATAAAATAAAGCTTCGTAACTTCTGTGGTAAATTATTCAGTGAAGAAATCATGGAAAATGTAACACTAAAATTATCAACAAAATGAAAAAAAAGTAAATAAAGACAAGGAAAAAAAAAAAGATTTTATGTGTTTGTTTTTTTCTTAACACTTCAAAAATTCATAGCGCTCTTTTCTTAAACTAAAAATTAATCTTTATTAAACTTTATTTTTTATCATAATTGATGCAATACTTTTAAAATTCACTATTCAACAATGTTTTTTTTTTTTTAAATACCCGGATTTGAAAGAAAAAAAAAACTAAAAGTCAAGGATTTAAATGAATTTAATGAAATTTTCAGTATTGATATACACTGCATTTCAAATTATTAACGAGGTGACATTTTTTCATTTTGTACAAAAAATACTGATTGGAATTTAACAAAATTTTCACAGTATAATGAAAATAGATGTATGCACAGGCTGTATAAAAACTGTCTTGTTCTGCACAACAGGAAACAAACAGTGGCCATTTGCAATATCAACATGATATAGAAGTGTCCCAGACATTAAACAAATGTCATTATACTCGTGCAATTATGGGTCGCAAATTTGACTTGACCAATTATTTAATTTATTTATTCCGAAAGGAACTAATTCCCCCTCAGAGGCCACTACGCCCGCGCAATGGGGGGGGGGAGGAGGAAGGGGAGATGAAGAATAATCAAGCTAAGTTCCAATTACCATCGAATTGGTAAGACACGGCAACGAGCGGTTGTAACGCAATACAATCCCGTCTTGTCGCAATTCTACTACAGAATGACAGGGTATTTATGAAACTCCACAATATCATAGAAACCAAGCAGCCAATCAGAACTCAGGGAATGGAATCACCCAAATGCATGAATGGACTATTCTTGATTTCTATAAATACCAATTGTCTTCAGTTGTACTTAGCTAGTTGCTGTTATTCAAACCGACAGTAGACTAACTGACCTCAATACACCTCAATTATACCGATCCTTTAGGGCAATGTCAGATAGATGAAGGCCCGTCTGTCTGTTAAATGGTTTAGCAAATCTCACTCATAATCATCAACTAATCAGCGCTTTCGTGTTTTTAATCTCGGGAATAAACAATGACGCGCGCCATTATTAATTTCTCCTAATTATTACCATACACACAAAAAAAATACCGGATAATGAATTGGAAATGATTTTTACTATAAAAATGCATTGGAAATGATTTTTTATTATAAAAATGCATTGGAAATGGTTTTTACTATAAAAATGCATTGGAAATGGTTTTTACTATAAAAATGCATTGGAAATGATTTTTTACTATAAAAATGTATTGGAAATGATTTTTACTATAAAAATGTATTGGAAATGATTTTTACTATAAAAATAAAATGCATTGGAAATGATTTTTACTATAAAAATGCATTGGAAATGATTTTTACTATAAAAATGTATTGGAAATGATTGGAAATGACCTCAATACAGCGAAACTTCTGCTTTTGGAAACTTTGCTATCAATCCATAGTCACCAAAATAAAATAGGGAAAGCTTTGTTCAAAATCAATGGTGTTGAAGGGGTAGGATATTTTCCTCGTACCCCACTTGTACAAGGTCAGGCACAAAGACCCTATTTATGTGGGACCATCCACAAGCCGAGACTCATGTGTGGCAGGTGGAAAAATTGCGTCGATCCCGTCGGCATTCCCTATCAAGGGGGGTGCCTCAGGCGCTGGGCAATAAATCCAGCCCTGCGCCTTTAAATCAAGGGGGCAGGTATTGCCTGGGGGGATAGCCCCCTGGGATCGACGCTGTTAATTCAACACACCGGTCCAGTGGCCGGAGCACACTGGACCCCCGTCCTGAATGATGTTGAAGGGGTACTCCACACTTCCCAGAGTTCCAGAACTGGAATCTCACAAACAATATAAAAGATCTATTTGAAAAAGTCAACATAGAAGACATTCTGTCCTTTTTTAGGGAAATAAAATTATACCATAGAATATAGACATGAACTTAATCTATACCATACAACATGATCCCCAATGATGCTAACACATTTTTAAAACCAATTACTACAAAAGTATAAATATAAATACATGACATATATTAGTTCCTAATCGTTAGGCATGATAAAACTACAGACAGATTGATATGCCGTTAAAATCAATAAAATTATACCATAGAATATAGACATGAACTTAATCTATACCATACAACATGATCCCCAATGATGCTAACACATTGTTAAAACCAATTACTACAAAAGTATAAATATAAATACATGACATATATTAGTTCCTAATCGTTAGGCATGATAAAACTACAGATTGATATGCCGTTAAAATCAATAAAATTATACCATAGAATATAGACATGAACTTAATCTATACCATACAACATGATCCCCAATGATGCTAACACATTGTTAAAACCAATTACTACAAAAGTATAAATATAAATACATGACATATATTAGTTCCTAATCGTTAGGCATGATAAAACTACAGACAGATTGATATGCCGTTAAAATCAATAAAATTATACCATAGAATATACATGAACTTAATCTATACCATACAACATGATCCCCAATGATGCTAACACATTGTTAAAACCAATTACTACAAAAGTATAAATATAAATACATGACATATATTAGTTCCTAATCGTTAGGCATGATAAAACTACAGACAGATTGATATGCCGTTAAAATCAATAAAATTATACCATAGAATATAGACATGAACTTAATCTATACCATACAACATGATCCCCAATGATGCTAACACATTGTTAAAACCAATTACTACAAAAGTATAAATATAAATACATGACATATATTAGTTCCTAATCGTTAGGCATGATAAAACTACAGACAGATTGATATGCCGTTAAAATCAATAAAATTATACCATAGAATATAGACATGAACTTAATCTATACCATACAACATGATCCCCAATGATGCTAACACATTGTTAAAACCAATTACTACAAAAGTATAAATATAAATACATGACATATATTAGTTCTAATCGTTAGGCATGATAAAACTACAGACAGATTGATATGCCGTTAAAAATCAATAAAATTATACCATAGAATATAGACATGAACTTAATCTATACCATACAACATGATCCCCAATGATGCTAACACATTGTTAAAACCAATTACTACAAAAGTATAAATATAAATACATGACATATATTAGTTCCTAATCGTTAGGCATGATAAAACTACAGACAGATTGATATGCCGTTAAATCAATAAAATTATACCATAGAATATAGACATGAACTTAATCTATACCATACAACATGATCCCCAATGATGCTAACACATTGTTAAAACCAATTACTACAAAAGTATAAATATAAATACACAACATATATCACTTCCTAACCAACCAACCAACCATCTATGTTGATCCAAATCGTTTGATAATTTTGTCTTCACATCGTTGTAGAGGTCTTTCAATTAGTCATATCCTGTCTCTTGGATACCACTTAATAACCGTATAAGGATGGTACAAAGTTATTAGATACTTTGCATACAAATAACTCCGACGAAGGTTAATAGACAAACATTTAATATACACAGCACATGGATAACAGTTGGTACAACGTTCATGGTAAAGAGTACATATAAAAAGGGGTACACAAATAAAGATAAAGACACATTCATGAATGATACAGATATAAATATATGAGTACAGACATGAGACTAGGAATAGTCCATGCTGTGAGGACTTACAGTAATGTCAGGGGGGCGGAGCCCCAACGAGAGGGTTTAGATAAAATCTACCCCATGTGGCTCGTAGTTGCTGAAACAGGAAAAGAGAGTGAAAGTGTTTGAAACCGGCGCTTAAATACTATGGTGCCCTAGCGGGCACCCAGCAAACTAAAAAGGGCAGACAACTCCACCAGGCGAATACAAACTAACGCTACAACCGCATGGGTCCACCTGTTGTTTGCGAATATTGCGACATGTCTGACCCAGCGGAACTTCTGCTTTTGGAAACTCTGCTATCAATCCATAGTCACCAAAATAAATGAGGAAAAGTGTTGTAATGGAATATTCCACACTCTCTCTCACCCATGTGGTCTGACTATATATATATATATATATTTCAGATTTTTGGATGTTTGTTTATTTTAGAAACGTTGCTGAATAAAGTATATATTAAATTTTTACTTGAAGGCACTTACAACGCATGTATCGCATAAAATTCGATACTTTTTCTTATAGAAAATGAACTTGACAAGTGTAATCCCGGCAAAGGATGGCTCAGTGTGTAGAATACCGTACAGACTGTTTCGACTTTATTAAGTCTCATCAGCGGTATATACTAACGATTTCCCTCCGACAGAAATCGAAACCGGGACTTCAGCAGACACAGTGAAACACTAGTGAAACACTTTTATCGCCTCGGCCACAGTACACAGCTGACCATCCTAGCGAAATTAAGCTTGTCAAGTGATACTTACACGCCTCTACGATAATAGGTAAGGGGGTGTTATTGGGAGAATAATAACAAACAGATCGTATGCCCTTCGGCGAAGTGAATAAGATTTTTGGATGTTTGTTTATTTTAGAAACGTTGCTGAATAAAGTATATATTAAATTTTTACTTGAAGGCACTTACAACGCATGTATCGCATAAAATTCGATACTTTTTCTTATAGAAATTTCTGTCGGAGGAAATCGTTAGTATATACCGCTGATGAGACTTAATAAAGTCGAAACAGTCTGTACGGTATTCTACACACCGAGCCATCCTTTGCTGGATTTAACACTTGTCCAAGTTCATCTCTGCCTTTTTTC